>JASDQU010500481.1:31304-54291 GCA_032191745.1 Picea mariana
ATGGTTTTAGTGGCCTAGTCTGTGGCAATTGTAATTTAGATTTTGCAGGTTTTTTGGATAGAAGGAGATCTACCTCATCATATGTCTCAAAGAATCATTTTGGAAGACATGTTGGAGGTGGAGTGATTCCGTAAAAAATCCAAACTTAGGAAAATCAGATAGATGTGTTCACGAAACCATTGTTTCTAGAGAAGTTGCAATGGTGCATGGCTTCTCTTGTCTTACAACATAGGTTATGAAGAAAATTGGAAATGATATTTAGGTAAAATGTTGTCAAGATGGAGATTTTTTAGATATGCCAACCATTTTCCCATGATTTTTTGGATTGTAGAATATTTAGTGGTTCCTTTATATCAGATTCTTGTTGAAACAATTCACCCATTTTTTGGATCCACATAAATGTAATCAGTTTTTTAAACTATTTTGAGATCTGATACGCCCATAGAGACAAAGGTGTTTGGAGAGGTTGAGTGTGAGTGTAAGCTTTTTCTGACTGATGTAATATCTCCCTTGAACAATAATAAACCAAATATCATTGTACCATGGATGTTTCCTTTCATCAAATTTTACCACATAAAATCGTTGAGTTAAATTATATGATTGTTGTTGTCTCTCTATTTTGAATTTTGTAACAATTAAATCTATTAATTTAAACTTCTGCTTCACAACAATGTGTTTCATAATATTTGAAACTTTTACAACATATTATGATATCCATGACATTTTGACCCCTACTCAATTTATAATGCTTTGGCCAAAGTTTCTAAAATCTAAGAACATATTCCATATAATTATGACGACTATAATGCCACATTCAAGGTATGCCACATTCAAGGTTACTGGACTCCATAATGTTTTACAATATTAATATTTTATGGAGTTCATATAAAAAGTTAATAATCCACACATTCATCATTTTCTAGAGACACACGAGCTCATTATATATTCCACTTCATTGATTTTATTTTTATTTTTTAATATAAGGCTTAATTGAATGTATTATAACATTTATAACTGAATGTAAATGGATCATTTTACACTTATATTCTATTTTCGATTATACATTTTAAATTTTAACTTATAATATACCTGGATTATAACATTTATGAGAACACTTACATTGAATTGATCATAATATTTATATTTATGATTAATTGTTTTAAATATTTATATTTATGATTAAATCATTTTATATGTATATTTTCGTAGATTTTACTAGAACATGTGTTTCCTCCTAAGAGATTACAAGTTCAAATCCAGAGGGAGTAAGTTATGGATACCTCCACTTTACCAATCAAATCATTGATGAAGGGGGTCCCTTGTCCCACAAACAAGGGGGTCTCATACACCAATTTGGTATGGTTTAGTGAGGACCTTAAAAATAGATTATTATTAGTATATTATTATAATCTGTTTTCATATAAATATACAATTATATTGGGTAGTAATTTAACAAAAAAAATTTAAACAATGTTTGTATTGAGAAAGAGTATTGACTAATTTTTATTATTTTTTAATATAAATAAAAAATAATAGAGTTCTAAGTTAATATAATTATTTATGAAAAATAAACTTGGATGGAGAGGATAACAATCGTTCTTCCCAACCACTCAAACTAAACCCAATTAACATATACTTAGCATAATACACTACACACTTTCCATTTCCAATAACAATCATTCATCTCCATCACTCAAACTAAACCCAATTAACATATACTTAACATAATACACTACACACTTTCCATTTCTTACGATAATGATTTTCAATGACATTGTATCTCAAATTGCAGTGCTTATAGGCCGTGGGTAGAATGGTCATCATCTTCAATGAAAAATTAATGACACTATCTCAAACTGCAAAAGGGAAGAATGGATTGTGAGTGTGCATATTTAAAATGGTGAGTTTTATGCAGAAGACATATACATACTTGAATCATAAATACCATGGATATTATGATTCTATGGGGTGTGTATAGAGCTTGTCGTCCCAAATCAATAGTACGAGTGGCTACTCTTTATTGTTAGTATCATGAGGAAATTAACTCCGGTTATCGAAGATCAAGATGTGCCTATTGTTGAATATTAGGATCGTGGACGATCTCAATATGAATGGTTTTTCCTTGATTCCTAATAGAATAATAGTGAAACTGTGTTTTTCTGGGTGAAAAAAAAAGTTGATTGAATGGTTGTACAGAAGAGCACAACCCCATTAACTTCGTTCCAAAGGGAAAAAATTGGTTTATGGCATACCCCGCCCTGGCCATACTGTTGCAATTACAATAATTTGTAACCCTAGTTGTTGCTTCTTGTGTTCTCCATAACATGATTTCTCTACACACAGTATCCAAAGTAATTACCCATAGATACATAGATTGGATGAAATGGAAGCAATTACCCATAGATAGATAGATCAGAAGAAATGAATGATACAAATTGGTATATAGCTTATAAGTGGGCACTTATATACAGTTTTATTAATGACGACATATAGCTCTACTTTTTGCAGTCGATGCTATGCAATGTATGCTCATCCTGGCCATCCACAAGTTGTTGCTACAAACAAGAAATCAACACAATATATGCTCCTCATGGCCATTTGCATGCCCATCCACAAGTTGTTGCTACAAACAAAAAACCAACATAGATGGAGGGTCACATTACCTGGTAGGAATTATAAAACTAAATGATTTTAGGTACATCGCCTACAAGCCATTGCAAGAAATCATTGATTTAGTCATCCCAATGATCTGAGCTGATAAGGTGGAAGTTTGTCCAGTCTAAGTCCTCCCCCTCTCTGTTACTCGTCCCTGGGATGTTTTCATAGTTCCTCTTGTTTTTTATCTCCATAATTATGTTCCTACTTCATTCTAAGAGTCATTTCTCTCTTCTCGCCATAATTTCAGTCCTGCTTCATTCTAAGAGTCCTTGCTCTCTTTTGATTCATCGTAAGTCCTGTCTAAGGAACTCTCGTTAGTTTATTCTTGTTCCAAAGAACTACATAATGCCATAAAAAACAACTACACAACAGGATATTCAACAAGGTACTCATTGGATATTCATCTTTTTCCTTGTATATGATGGTAGTATTATAGTAAGAAAGAAGCATTGTGTTGTAGATAAATTATATATATATATATGCATGTGTATAAATCTGATCTGCGGTGTATATACAAACATATACTATCCTAAATTATTTGAAATTTAAGTAATGGAAAAAAACTATCAGACATATATGTTATTTAGTTACCTCAAGTTTACTCAAAACCACCTCTCACTAAGCAGAAATTCTTAAGCTTGACCAG
Organism: Picea mariana; assembly: GCA_032191745.1. Classification (NCBI taxonomy): domain Eukaryota; kingdom Viridiplantae; phylum Streptophyta; class Pinopsida; order Pinales; family Pinaceae; genus Picea; species Picea mariana. Next base: position 34,609 of record JASDQU010500481.1, read on the forward strand.
CCTCAATCCTTCCCAGAGTTTTTGCATGCATGATGTTCTTCTCTTCTATGGTCTCTTGTGCATACTTCATCAACTAGGTCACAATTTTTACAAGAGATTTCAAGTCAAAATGAATTCACACCAACCGGTGTGGGGCGCGGTACATGCTGGAGGAGTATGGGTAGGAAGAAAGGGAGAAGAGAGTGTGCCGAGTGCCTCACCACAAGTACTTCCCGATCCCTGTAGTCTGGATAATTTTAGAACTCGTTCTCTCCTTAATTCCAGAAGCCTATGGGATGAATGATGAACATGAATGTCGTGAATTTCTTGCATTCCCATTTCTATTGTTGTATAACAGGAAATATTTTCATGCACCTCTGCTAGCTCTCTCTACAGTTGTTGCACTTGACCTTGAAGAACTGAGATCACTCCCATGCAACTGTAAACAAGGTATTTCACCCTCTCCTTCGCCTCATACGTCAACAAATTGACTGCATCTTATCTCTGGTGGGGAAGTAGCTTGTTGAACATCTTATTAATGTTTCTCACTACAAATATATTATGAACGCTCGCAAACTTATGTGGTTTCTCACGTGGGAAATAATGTGCAAAGAAACACTCTGTCGCGCACTTCCTCCTCGTGAATTTACAAGAAACATAGGGATATGAACCTGAGCTTGAGCATGAACCAAAACCCGAAGTTGAAGAAGAGGATGAGGAGGATGCCATTTCTTTACTAGACATTCATTTTTGTGCAACATCCACACTGATAATTATGTCCACACTGTTAATTATGGTAGAACAGAAGCTAAAGAGACATAAAGTGGACTTTACAAAACAAAATATTTATTATAAGATAGATTTTGTGTGAGGATACAAATGTTGAGCATTTAATATAAGCTTCATTGCATGTGAAACATCATGCCCTCTCCTCTACAATTTATTTGGCTTCTCTTGTTAGCTCCCTATTGCACTACATCTCTTCTACTCTACTCTCAAACTCTTCTCAAAACTCCACAGGATTTAAAACTTGTTACGTTTCAAACCTTGGAACTTAGCCAACACATGGGAAAGATAATGGCAGCCATGCAAACAAGCAAGCCAGGTGTTTGGTTCATACATTTAATAACTTGGAAAATTTTAAGGATGTGCGTGGATTATATAGATTATAATTTATTTAGGTCTGTCATAAACTTTTGTAAGTATTGAAAATACTTATTTATTATAAAACAAGATAAAATAAGATAAAGGTGTATTGAACAACTTAAAAAAAAAAAGATATTTTAATAAGCCTTTATACATACAACCAGTCATATAAAAAAGGGACTCTAAAACATAGGAATCTGGAACTTGTTATGTATTATTTTGTTTTTCAGATAGTGGTGTATTGATGCTATGTTTATCTATCTATCTCTTATCTTGATTTGGTGTTTCCAAGGTGTTGGTTATGCCTACAAACACTACAGTGATGAGGGATTATCTTATCATTCTCTATTATTTACTACACCAATGGTTGTTTGTATTATTTCTTCTGCCAAGTAACTTAAGGTAGATTGTACTCCGTCCACTTACTTTTCTTTTCAGTTTGATTATATTTATTCTCGTCCCAAGCCTTGAAAATGGTTTCACTGATATTATGTCTGTCAAATATCTTATATTATGGAATAGGAACTGCCTGAGTATTATTATGAAGTCTACTTGTAAACAAGGATGATGCACTCTTTCAATGAGGTGACATTATATATCAAGCATATATTTCTATCTTATATATCAATCACTCGAAATATCTATAATATTGTATTAATATATTAATAGTGTGTATATGTAATTATCACTTTTTTGAATATATAAGCTCCAAATATCCCATTCCAATGCAACATATTTAGATCTTTTATATATATATATATATATATATATATATATATATATATAATATAAAATGCAAAAATTGTTTTTATATAGACTGCATCCCTCTACAACATTGTTGAAAATAGAGGGAATTATAAAATTAACTGTGTAGTGATTAAAGTATTTAGTTGCAATAGTCATATGATGTTGACGTCTCGAACATGTGCGAAATTAATTAATCTAGATTCATATTGGTTTTCCACTTTGATTTGTATTCTTTTTATTGACAGTTTGAGTAGGATATCAAGATACAAAATCAAATTCAAAGGTGAAAAAAAGGAAATGAGAAATATCTCACTTGTTGTGTGTAAGGTATTCCTATTTCAGGGTTTCAAAAAAAAAAATGTAATCTCCTACTGAAATGACTGCAATTTAGTTTAGAATTTTTCTTTATGCAAGGAATAAACTAATAAATAAACAACATAATAATAATAGACCAACTAGTAAAATGTGTACCTCTACTTGTAGGTTGGTTGATTTATCCCCTTTCATGTGTGTTCTTGTTCTTTCCCAACTGCCACAAACTGCCCAAACTAAATAATCACCTCCCAACCAACTACGAATAGTCTCTCTAGATCCCTAGCTACAGAAATCCTTATGGTTTCCTGGCCCCCAAGCCCAAAGTTCCCAGCAACAACAGTGCCCCTGTAAAAGTTCCCCAAAACAATCTGTGTCCAATTTCCTCCTTCTTCCCTCTCTCTTTCATAATTTCTTCATTGCCTTGTTCTTCCCCCAATTTTCCACAAAACAAAATACCCCTCTTCCTTATCCTCCTCTCTCGAATGTCTCTCCCTCATTCAATTCCCCAACTGCCTTATCCCCTCATTAATTCCATCACCTACCATAATATATTAAAATAGTAAAAAGACTCAATGAATTTATTTTAATAATTAATTAAATTTAAGTTAACAACTATGATCAATAAATAATCAATTGGGTTGTTACATACACCCACCCTTCAAGAAAATTCTTCCCTAAGTTAGAGTAATTTATAATACAAGGGTAAAGATACATGATTCATACATCCATATCAGATAAACAATATCATCAATTTAAAACTCTTATACATACTAGTGTACTGTGAAAGGCATGCATGTGTAGCTAGCACATACAGGACTCGCACATGTAGTAATGACAATAATCATCACACCTAAATTAATTCTTGTATGCATCCAATAAAATCAACAAGACCATCATTTCATAAAAATAGTACTTAAACCATTTAAAATATTCGCAAAATCCCTCAATTATAATAATTTAGCACACACAATATTCACTTAGATAATTGTAGTTCAGTTAAACAATTACAAATATACATATATACATATTTTTCGAAAAGAGAAAATCAATAAATTCTAATATAAGGTGAAAGACCCACACACTCTCAACTACTTCTATTCATCCTTCCTCCCTAACCTACTTCCATATTTCATTCTTATCATTCCTCTATTGAACTATCTTGGAGTGTCAACTATATTGACTTAACTCTAGACAAAACCCGTAAATGGAAGTGTCAACTCTCTTGACCAATCTTCTCCGGCAAGAAAATGGCAGTCATCATCACACATCTAGGGGAGTGTGAGATAACACCGTCCTCCTATGACTCCAGGTTTCATAGGATACACAGTGGTAAATGCCTCCAACCCTCCTAATAGAACTAGGGTCAACACCCTACCATGGACCATATAGTGGCACTGTGTTGTTGGGAATTTTTTCATCGTATATTCAGTTTCAGGAAGTCTCACCACCTAAAAAAACTACAGTTGTCCACATATCATAGAAATGAATTTGAACCAACATAATTTCACATACAAAGATTCATACCATATTGTTTCTCAGTCGATGTTCATGACATCACCCTTTTATTAGCATTATCCTTTGGTTATTTCATAGCCCATTGACCTGTAGATTAGTCTATAACACAAACTCATATATATCCATGCATTATCATCATGTAAATGCATTTAATCATATCATCAATTTGGTATCCACGTAACAACAACTTTAAATGTCAAAATTTTCAAGTTAGAAATAGATTGCATAATATCCATCATAATTCAAATAATGAAAACCATTCATAGAATTGACATTCACATAGGTCCATATGTCTTAAAATTTCAAGAGTATCATTAATAGTTTCATAGTTAATAGAAAATAAAAGGTGATTATGCCTTAAGTAATTCTAGCTATGTAAGTCAAAAGGTGGCATTACATACAACCCAAATTCAAGAAAGATATTCTCAAGGTGGTAAAAAAAGTGAGGGATTATCTCAGCGTAACGTCTCTACATCCTCCCAAATTGCAGATCCTAGGCTATACTTGTCCCACTTGACGTTAACTTGGTCTACTAGACGGTTCTTGAGTTGTCGGACCCTACGGTCCAATATGCGTAATGGTTCGACCATGATGGTTCTCGCATCTGATACCTGCAATTCCTTCCAATTCAGTTTATCTGATTTGTTAGCAATATAATGACGTAGAAAAGATACATGAAAAACATTATGAGTTTTATGCAAGTGGGGTGGCAGTATGAGGCGATAGGCAACGGGTCCAATTCTCTCTTGGATTTTGAATGGTCCTATAAATCGAGGCCACAAATTTTTCCCCTTTCCAAACCGAATGGTACTCTTATTAGGCTTGAAACAAATGAAAACTTGATCTCCCACTTTATAACTTCGGTCAGTCCTATGTGCATCAACATAACTTTTTTGTCTATCTTGTGCTTCCTTTAGTCGCTGCCTAATCTGAATCACCTGTTTCTCCATCTCTTAAATCAATTATGGCACAAATTTCACTTAGTATTCTAACCTTTCCAAACTCAACAGTGTCCTACATGGCCTTCCATACAAAGATTCATAGGGTGGCATTCTAATGGAGCTATGAAAAATGTTATTGTAGATGAATTCTACAAAAGGTAGGTACTTCTCCCAATGGGTTTGATTATCCATAACATACATCCTAAGCATGTCTTCCATAACCTTATTTACTCTCTCAATTTTCCCATCTGTTTCGGGATGATATGATGTGCTTAAGTTCAACTCAGTTCCCAATGCTAACTGCAAACTTGTCCAAAACCTAGATGTTGAATCAAGATTCCCTATCTGAAATGATATTCTTGGGTAATCCATGCAGACATATGACCTCACTTATAAACATGTGTTCCATATCAGTGACATCATAAGTGTCTCTAACTGGAATAAAATGAGCACTCTTGGTCAACTTATCAACTATCACAAGAATGGCATTGTGTTTGTGCAATGTGAGTGGAAATCCCACAACAAAATCCATAGAAATGACTTCCCACTTGGACATAGGAACATCATGTGGTTGTAGGATACATGTCGAGATGTGGTGGTCAACCTTCACTTGTTAACACTCTAGGCACTTGGCAATGAAATGGACTGCATCACAATTCATGCCTACCCAAAAGAAACATTTCTTCATGTTTGCATACATTTTATACACACTCATATGTGCACAATAAAGTGCTCTATGGGCTTCCTTGAGTATGATGCTTCCAATATCCCCACCTTCGAGGATGTACATCCTTTCCTGATATCTTAACACTCTATTAGCTTCTAGGCTATATCCTTCATACTTTGGATCTAATTTCCTCCCACTTCGGAGGGATGAAGTAATCTTTAAATACCAACTATCTCCAAGAAGTTTCCTCAACACACGCTCCCTCGAATTAACCTTTAAGGGTACCAAGGAGAAGACACGTGGTCTCCTTCTTAAGGCATGTTTGACCACATTATCCTTTCCCTTGATGTACAAAATTCCAAAATTGTACTCACTCATAAACTCACTCCATCGCCTCTACGTGACATTGAGATCCCTTTGAGTGAAGAGATTCTTTAAGATTTCATTGTCTGTTTTGAGCTCAAAGCTTCGCCCTACTATATAATACCTATAAAGCTTCAGAGCTATCATTAAAACTACCAACTCTAAATCACAAGTAACGTAACGCTCCTCATGTTGCTTCAACTTTCTTAACGCATATTCTATCACTCCCCCATTCTGCATTAGCACGGCCCCCAATCCTTACTTTGAGGAATCCGTGCAAACTGTGAATTCTTTTTACATATCCGACACTCATAGAATTGGTGTACTAGTTAGTAACCTCTTAAGCTCAATGAATGCAATATCACATTCTTCTATCCATTCATACCTGCCCCCCTTGCGTTGCAAGGTGGTGATGGGTTTATCTATTTTAGAGAACCCTTCCACAAATATCCAATAATAACTAGCTAACCCCATGAAGCATCTCACCTCATGAGCATTTTTTGACACTGGCCATTCCATAATGGCCTTTACCTTTTTTGGATCCACAGAGATTCCTTCACTGGAAATGATATGACCTAAATAGTGAATTTATTTCTAGAAGAAAGAACACTTTTACAACTTTCCATACAATTTGTTCTCTCTAAGGCATAGAAACACCACTCGCAAGTGTTCCTCATGTTCTCTTTCATTCTTGGAATAGATGAGGATATCATCCAAAAAGACCTTTACAAAGGGGTCTAAGTACTTTCAAAATACACCATTCATGAGGCTCATGAATATTGTTGGTGCATTGGTCAAACCAAAAGGTACTACCACAAACTCGTAATTCCCAAACCGAGTTCAAAAGACAGTTTTAGGAATATCGCCTTACTTAATCCTTAATTGGTGATACCCTGATCGCAGATCAATTTTTGAGAAAATTGTTGCTCCTTTCATCTTATCAAAGATAGCATCTATCTGTGGCATTGGCTACCTGTTTTTGACTGTAGCATGATTCAAGTCTCAGTAATCTATACACAGTCGTAAGGAACCATCCTTCTTCTTGAAAAAATTTATTGGTGCACCCCAAGGTGAGACACTAGGCCTTATTAATCCTAATTCAAGTAGTTCCTTCTATTGCATCTGCAACTCACAAAGTTCTGACGTCGTCATCCTATACAGTGTCTTGGAAATTGGCTCTGCTCCAGGTTTTATCTCAATGGTAAAATCAAACTCCCTCTCAGGAGGTAACCCAGACAAATATTTCGGAAAAACATCCTTAAACTCCGAAAATACTAGATATTGATCCATGGAAGGTCCTTTCCCTTCATTAACAACTTCCACTACATATAATCAACAATCTTGCCTCATGCAACATTTAACCTTCATGGTCGAGATAAAGCATAGAGACACCTTCCTTCATACGTTGTGGATCTCTACTGACCTTCCTTCATCATCAACACAAAGCACCATTTTTGCGAAATAGTCTACCATAGCTCGATGGGATTCTAACCATTCCATTCCAATGATTAGGTCATATGTCCCTAGAGAAGTGAGGTACGCCTTCAACCTATTAATACACACTCCTAGGTATAGTAGACAATTATAGACGCTAGCTCCTACATCTTTTTTTCCCCCTGAAGCCACCTCAGCTTGCTTAAAGTCATCGTGCTCGTAGGCTGCAAACACACACTTTTCTAACACAAGGTAAAATAAAACTATCTGTAGCACCGGAATCAAATAAAATATTAACATTGACATGATTTAGCATACCTAACGACTCCACCACATTGGATTGATGTTTTTCCTAGTGGTTATTGACCGTTGCATAAATATGGTAGCTACTACTATCTCTTCCCATCAGGTCCTTTCCTTCCTTCACTATGCAAAAATCCTACTTGTGACTCTGGACAAGCATGCTGGTAATGAGGTCCTCCACGCCCCCAACAAGTAACACGGGGTGGAACCTAGGTGCTTCCCTATGAAGGTCTCTAAAATGAGTTCCTTCCCTTGGAGTCCCTGCCCCTACTTTATTATCACTGAGAAGGTCATGGAACTTCCTGTGTCATTGGCGATGAGTGAGATGTTGCATTCACTGCCATTGAAATACATGTTGTAACTGCTCTAGGTGCAACTCTATTGCCATAAGGAGGTTTCCTAGAGCTTCATCCCCTGGAGAAATTCCTAGGGGACTTCCCCACAAATCCTGGATATTGTGGAATGGTTGATATCATACCTCTGTTTAATCTCATATACTCCTCCATGTAACGATCATTCTTAACTGCTTCAGTTACTAACAATGGTTTCCACATCTGTACCATGGTCTTGATCTTAGGGTTTAACTCATATAAGAAATGTTTTTCTTGTCATTGAATGATATCCATGTACGATACATATGAACCTGATCTCGAACTCTTTCACGGTCTTGTTTTCCTGAACTATAGCATGAAATGCTCCTATGTTCATTGTGGAGCCTGATTATCTTCCTGATTTAGATTTTTTTGTTTTTCAGTCGTGTTTATACTCCATAAAGACTTTAAACCCTAAAAGAATGTACACTCCTCCACATGGGGGAGTGCAGGGGGGGTTACCCCCCTTGTGGGGTCCAAGGGTACGGGGGCAAATCCCCCGAAGAAAAAATTGCCTTGTAAATTTATATTGTAATTTCATAGTAAATATGGACCGTTCATTATAAGGTCCCAGATATGACGATAGAAGTTATGTTAGGGTTTTTTTCCCTAGAACGAAACCCTCTTTTATGATGGAAATGTATTGCGGCTATGTATCATTGTGAATGTTTTATTCTAAGTGAAGTCATTGTGAGAGAAAGAAGAGGAAGTTACAACATGTTTGTTCTAGGTTGTATCCCTTAATTTGCTGGATAATAATAAAGGAAGGACCTGGAAATTTCTCTAGTGGACGTAGCCCACACTACGTGAACCACGTATATATGTGTCTCTATTGTATTGTGTATCTTCTATGTTTTATTTCCGCATTTGTTTTATTTTATCGTTTTATGATCCTATTTTTCTAACAATGGGTATCAGAGGAAAAAGTAACTCGCATGAAAAAAGGATTCATGGTTTGAGTGGGAGTAATGGTAGAAAATGGAAAGTTTAGGGTCGAGAAATTTAACAGCCCAAACTACCAGTTATGGAAGATGCAGATGGAAGATTATTTATATCAGAAGTATATATTCCTACCATTGGGTGGAATAAAAAAGAAGTCGACGACCATCAAGGATGAAGAATACAAGGTTCTTGATAGAAAGGCACTAGGAACAATATGACTGAGCCTGGTAGCATCAATGGATTTCAATATTTCGAAAGAAATGACAATGAAGGATTTGATGGATGCATTGGATAAACTATATTAAAAACCCTCGGCATCGAATAAGGTATTTCTAATGAAGAGATTATTTAATATGAATATGTCAGAAGGTGGGTATGTTGCAGATCATTTAAATTAATTTAATATGGTTACTAATCAACTACGTTCTGTAAAAGTGGACTTTGATGATGAGTTCATGGCTCTTCTAATCTTGTGCTCATTTTCAGAAAGTTGGAACTTCTTGGTCGTGGATTTAAGTAACGTTGTCTTTGGTTCAAACACTTTAAAATTTGATGATGTTGTTGGTGTTATCCTTAGTTAGGAAATGCGATGAAAAATCACAGGTGAGACATCAAGTAATGCGTTAAACATGGAGAACAGGGGAAGACAAAAGGATAGAGGAAAAGGCTCATGGAACCAAGAGAATTCTAGGAAGGGCAGATCCAAATCTAGATTTGGAAAGATAGAGTGCTATAATTTTGGGAAGAAAGTGTGTTTGAAGAAAGACTACAGATCTTCAAAGAAACAAAGAGATGGATAGCAGAAGAAAAATCAGGAAGAAAATGTAACAGGTGATGTGTTACAAGATGATTTGATTATTTATGTAGATACTATTTATGAGTCTTGGGTAGTAGATTCAGGGGCTTCACTTCAAGCCACACCCCATAGGAAATAATTTCTAGATTATGTTCAAAGTGATTTTGGACAGGTTCATTTGGGTGATGATGCACCATGAAAAATTGTTAATATGGGAAAGGTAAAAATAAAGAAAAGGAATGGAAACCAATGGTTGTTGAAAGAGGTAAGACATGTTCCATATCTAAGGAAATATCTAATTTCAATAGGGCATTTGGAAAGTGAAGGTTGTATATCCATATTTAGAGATAAGGTGTGGAAGGTCACCAAAGGATCATTGGTGATAGAAAAAGAAAAGAAGGTAGGTACATTATATTTATGTACTGGTAATACTGACTCTTCTATCTCTTTAGCTTCTACAGGAGTGGATATGACATTGTGGCATCATAGGCTTGGACACATGAGTGAGAAGGGGATGCAGATACTTCACAAAATAAATTTGTTACCAGATCTTAAACAAATTGATTTGGATTTCTATGAGCATTGTGTTTATGGAAAACATAACAGAGTTAGATTTCTCACAGTCGAAAAAGAAAATAAGAGTGAAAGGTTAGAGCTTGTGCATACAGATGTATGGGGACCATCTCAAGTATCATCTCTTGGTGGCTCTCGTTATTATGTTACTTTTATTGATGATGCAACTATAAAAACATGGGTTTATTGCATTCGACAAAAATATGATGTTTTTGATACTTTTAAGCAATGGAAAGATTTGGTTGAGAATGAGATAGGAAAACGGTTGAAGTGTCTTAGATGATACAATGGAGGTGAATATTTCAGTAAGGAGTTTGATGATTATTTTTCATACCATGGGATTCATAGAGAGAAGACAATTCCAGGAACGCCTTAAGAAAATGGTGTGTCAGAAAGGATGAACATGACAATCATTGAGTGTGCAAGGAGGATGATATTGCATGTTGGTTTTCCCTTACAGTTCTGGGAAGATGTTGTAGATATTGTTGTTTACTTAATAAACAAAGGACCTTCAATATCTTTGGATGGTAGAATTCCAGAGGCAGCATGGACATGTAAAAAGGAAAACTATTCTTTTTTGAAGACTTTTGGTTGTGAATCATTTGTCCATATTGATAAAGAAAATAGAACAAAGCTTGAGGAAAAATCCAAGAAGTGTACCTTTATTGGATACAGTGTGAATGATTTTTGTTATCGCTTATGGGATTATGAAAATAAAAAAATCATTAGGAGTAGAGGTGTCACATTCAATGAGAAGGTCATGCAAAAAGATCAGTTGCAGGGAAAGAAACAGGGGAAAAAAAACAAGAATACACAGTGCTTGATGTGATCACTGGAAAAGAAATTCCAAAGGTACCATAAAATCAAAATGTATAACAATAGGATCAACAGGTACCTAAAGCTCCTACAAGTGTTCTTAGATGATCTACCAAGTTAAGTAATCCCCCTAAATGATACTCTTCCTCTTTATATTATTTATTGTTCATTGATTTTGGTGAGCCAAAATGTTATGAAGAGAAAATGCAGGTAGACACCAAAAAGAAGTGGGAGCAAGGCATGAAAGAGGAAATGGATTCCTTGGTAAATAACCAGACTTGGGACTTGGTTCAGTTTCCTGCAGGAAAAAGAGCATTGCAGAATAAATGGGTTTACAAGTTGAAGGAAGAAAATCGAGGGGAAAAGTGGTATAAGGTTAGACTTGTTGTAAAAGGGTTTGCACAAAAGAAAGGTAAATGTATTTTGATGAAATATTTTATCATGTTGTTAAAATGAATTCAATTAGGACTATTTTAAGTATTGTGGCAATAGAAGATTTACATCTTGAACAATTAGATGTAAAAAAACTTTTCCCCATGGGGATTTGGAGGAAGAGATTTATATGCAGCACCCACAGGGCTATGAGGTCAAAGGGAAAGATAATATGGTATGCAGGTTGAAGAAGATATTTTATGGCCTAAAACAAGATCCAAGGTAGTGGTATTTGAAGTTTGACAAGTTTATGACAGAATAAGGTTTAGTAGATGTCATTTTGATCACTGTGTTTATTTTAAAAAGATAAAAAATGGAAGCTATATTATCTTGCTATTGTATGTAGATGACATGCTTGTTGCAGGGTCTAATATGCAGGATATAAATGTTCTCAAGAATAAATTAGCTAATTCATTTGAGATGAAGGATTTGGGTGCTGCAAAGAAAATAATTGGTATGAGAATAACAAGAGACAGGAAAAATCGCAAATTGACATTGTCTCACGATGAGTACATAGAGAAGGTGTTGGAGAGGTTTAGAATGCAGAATGCAAAACCAGTTAGTAAACCTTTGGCCATCCATTTCAAATTAACTAAGGAAATGTATCCCAAGACACTAGAGGAGATAGAATACATGTCCATGGTCCCTTATTCATTAGCAGTTGGAAGCTTGATGTATGTGATGGTTTGCACAAGACCAGATATTGCACATGCAGTGGGAATTGTGAGCAGGTATATGAACAATCCAGGTAAACAACATTGGGAGGAAGTAAAGTGGATTCTAAAGTATATAAGAGGTACTAATACTTATGAATTATGTTTTAGAGGTTCATACATACGATGCTAATGTGTAATTACATATATAATTCATGACTAGAAGAAATGGAAGAATTTCAAGAAATCGATCTCTCGGCGTGAATGGCTCAACCCGAGATGAATGAAATACAATACCTAATCAAATATGATTGTCTCTCTCTGTGGCATATGAACCTCACAAACCATTTTTCTACCGGGATATGTTGATTCAGATATGGAAAGTGATAAAAATAGTAGGAGGAGCACCACGAGGTATGTTTTTCCTATAGGTGGAACAACAACAAGTTGGATTTCTAAACTGCAAAAATTTATTGCACTTTCAACAATAGAAGTAGAGTATGTTGTTGCTATAGAGGCTAGTAAGGAAATGATTTGGTTACAAAGGTTTATGGAGGAATTGCAAAAGAAGCATGAGAATAGCAGTTTGTACTGTGACAGTGAGAGTGTCATTCATCTTGCAAAGAAATCAACCTTCCATTCGAAGAATAATCATATACATTTCAGGTACCATTTCATACGATCCATCTTGGAAGATGGACATTTGAAGTTGGAAAAGATACACACTATCCAGAACCCTACATACATGTTAACTAAGGGAGTATCTAGGGAGAAACTAAGTTCCTGCTCAGTTTCAGTTGGTATTAAAGAATGAATATGAAGATGAAAAATTTTCCAGGTCCAAGAAGAATCATAGTCCAACAGATACAACAGCGGTGGAGTTGTTGAGATTAGTCTCCAAGTGGGAGGTTATTGGTTGTGGAGCCTGATTATCTTCCTGATTTAGAGGTCTTTTTTTTCCAGCCATTTTTATACCCCATGAAGACTTTACACCCTAGAAGAATGTACACTCCTCCACACGGGGGAGTGAAGGGGGGGTTTCCCCCCCTGCAGGGTTCGGGGGACATCATTCCTCAATGGGGGTTTGGAGGCGAAGCCCCCGAAGAAATTTTTTTCTTGTAAATGTATATTGTAATTTCATAGTAAAACTGGATTGTTCATTATAAGGTCGTAGATCTGACAATAGAAGTTATGTTAGGGTTTTTTTCCCTAGAAGGAAACCCTATTTTATGAGGGAAATGTATTCTGGCTATGTATCACCATGAATTTTTTATTCTGAGTGAGGAGACTATGAGAGAAAGAAGAGGAAGTTACAACTGGTGTGTTGTAGGTTGTATCCCTTCATTTGTTGGATAATAATAAAGGAAGGACCTGGAAGGACCTTGAAATTTCTCTAGTGGACATAGCCCACACTGGGTGAACCACATATATCTGTGTCTCTACTGTATTGTGTATCTTTTGTGTTTTATTTTCACATTCGTTTTATTTATTTCTCCACAATATTGTTTTTCTAACTTCTTACCTGTTTTTCCTCATAGTAAGAAGGAAAATATTTCCTCTGGAACCTTTCCTCAAAAATCTCCCATGAGACAGTGTCTGGGGTAAGGTGAAACTACCTCTCCATATTACCCCACCATTTCAAGGCATTTTCCCTCAACTAAAATATCGTTATCTTTGCCTTTGATGTGGAAGCATAGTCTCTTAAGGCGAAACATTGCGTCAATCCTTCCAACCATGCCTCTACATGTTCACTTGCACGACCCATAGAAGACAATGGGAGTTTGATCTTCTATATTTCTCTAGTGATTTCCCCTGGTGTAGGCCCTCCTTCTGAGCCCCTCGACGCTTCAAGGTTACCCACTCCATATGCTGGGGGTTCCACTTTGACATTTGTTGACTGACATCCCTTTAATGTCTCGTTAATAGCCTCTAAGGAGCGCAAAATGAGAGCTAATTCATGTGATGTTGGTGGTAGCACCGATGTTGCTGGTCCTTGTGACGATGCCCCTCAGCCTTGATTTCTTGAAGTTCTAACCATATTGAATAACTGAATTTTCATCAAACCAAATGCTTATCAGAGGAGATTTTAAGACATTCCACATTTTCCCATACTTATACTTGCAAAAATAAGGTTAGGCATAAGTTTCTTATACTTGTTTGTAAACAGATATTACTCATATAAGGTGAGTGGCTAAAGGTCAGGGTCAAAAGCCTCTAATCTTGGTAACTTGTTTGGGTAAGTTGCTAACCCTCTTTCCTTGCTAGGTAAGCTAGCGTTGTGGGGCACTCGTCAATTACCCTTACTTCACTTTTAAATCCAACATTTATCCCTCCCTCAAACTTATTTAATTCCTTAAAAAAATGGAAGTAATTAATATAATTTAATTAGGATAGCAATGTACTATACTAATGTAATTACCCCCTTTAATTTCATTTTCATAAATTTCTATAGGTACCACAAAAGTATAATTGTAATAGGTATGTTTATTTATTTTATTATTATATATATATACATTTATGAAATGTTTATTTGTTTTATTATATGATACATTAATTATTATTTTTAAATAAGTAAACTAACTAAATAAATAACAAAATTGTTTTAATTAAGCTATAATTAATATATCCAATAGATAAATAAAATAATAATAACAAAATAAAACTAATAATAAATAAATAAATAAAAATTTAATGGTATGGGGTAGGTAGGGTGGAGCCTTGCATGAGTCCCATGTGTCTCACGCTCCCCACCCACCTAACCTATCTCTCGACCTTCACTCCCAACCTAACCTAGCTCTCGACCTTCTCTATCATTTCGCCCCAATGGACAAACCTACCTCTACTTTGCACCAAGTTTTTGGTGGCTCTCAAACCTCTGGACAAAGCTTTGGGAGCTTAGAATTCCAGTACATAGCGATCGCCAAAATCATAAGCAGAAGAAGAAAGGGTAATGGATTCAACACCTCCTAACAATTTCAGGTGCCCAATAAGCCTGGAGCAGATGAACGACCTAGTAGGTCCTCCATCCAGTGTTGGTTCGAGTCCAATAAGCGCATATGCCACAACACCACCATGCCCCTCCACGATACGGGGCTCATACCCAATTACGCTCTAAGGAGCCAGATATCGCAATGGGCGCAATCCCACGGTGTCAATTTGAAGTGCCCCACGGTGGGTCGGCGTAGGGTTTTCTACTAATCTATCTGTGAGAAGGGATACTGTGAGAGATATTAAAGCATTGGCGAAGGAGAACCGTGAGATGTGACTGCGTATTGTGGAATTTAGGGCCATGGAGAAAATTTTTCCCCTCTTATCATGTGAGGAATCTCAGACCAAAGAAAATGCCATGGAAGCTCTCTTCTACTTGAGCTTGGATGATGATAATAAAGTGGGGCTTGTGGTAGAAGGGGCTGTGGATTGAAGAAACTAGGATAGACTTTGCAACCGGGGATGATAACTTTGTTTCATAGTGCAATATGGTCTCCCCTTATGGGATTCCTTCGTGAGTTGTCTCACTCACTCCATCCCACTCTCTCGTTATCCAACCAACAACAAATTTAACATGCAAACCACGACTACCCAACAACCCAAATGTTGTATCAAGGCACTGCTATCTGAGACAACACAAGGGCTCAGATGAAGTATTGGGTACTACAAAATTCACTATGTTGGTAAGATGAGGGAATTCATAGGGCGGGATTTCAAGGGCACCACAAGGCTACAGGGCCCCTACTTTGCGACCAGTAAGTCATTCGACTTCTCTTTGGGTTTGGGGTTAAGTGAATTTTCCTTTTTTGGGGGGTTCTATGGAAGTTGTTAAAAGAAGCATACTTAAGGTTTGGGTCTGCATCTATATCATACAGACTTCGGACTTCCTTTGGCCTTGGTTCCAAGTCTGAAGGGTATATGTTCTATTGAATTTGTTTATCACCTGCATTCGACCTCATCTTCCACTTGGGTGGGTAGAGAACAACCCTATTGCATGGATTAATACTCCATCAACCTCGCCATCAACAGTCAACCAAATCCCCAGTGGCAATTTCCTTTCTCTTTGTCCTATGTTCTGTTTAGAATTTGGTGTTGACTTGGATATTGGGTTCCTTTACTTAGCCATGGGCTTTCTCCTTGGTGCCTTGTGTTTAATCCCTGCCTTGTAACTTGACCCTCGATGCTTGTAGTGTATTTTTAGCTCTTAGTATTCAAACACTTGTATTTGGGGCTCGATGAGTGATAGGACCAATATTTTTATTTTTTTGTTAATTACGTACATTATTTTTATTTTTATTAATTATTCTTGTTAGTTATGTACGCTTGGTAGTGTACATAATACATGCCTTAACAATGGTTCTCTATGTGGGTGCTTGCTCTCGGCTCACTTGACACTTTGGATAATGTACTTTTTTGGGTAGTTTCCTTAGGGTTCTAGGGTCATTCAGGGTTATTTCTGGTTTAATTAAGGGTTGTAAATAAAGGGTAGCTACATGTCAAAGGTTTAGGTTTTGTTTTCTAGGGTTGTAAATGGGTAATCCCTAGGTTTTAGTTTTGAAACCATGCTTTGATACCATTTGTAAGGTCTTCCTATTTCAGAGACTCAAATAAATAAATATTCTATAATATCCTATTGAAATGACTGCAATTTAGTTTAGAATTTTTCTTTATGCAAGGAATAAATTGGTAAATAGATAGCATAATAACAACAACATAATAATAACATACCAACTGGTAAAATACATACCTCAACCTACATGTTGGTTGATTTATCCCATTTCTTGTTTGTTCTTGTTCTTTCCCAACTGCCCAAACTGAATAATTACCTCCCAAGAAACTAGGAACAACATCTCTGACTCCCTAGCTCCAAGAATTCTTGCGGTTTCCTAGCCTCTGAACCCAAAGTTACCAGCAAGAGCAGTGCCCCTGTAAAAGTTCCTCAAAACAATCATTTTCCTCCAATTTCCTTCTCCTTCCCTCTCTCTTTAAGAATTTCTTTTTTGCCTTGTTCTTCCCCCAATTTTCCCCAAAACAAAATACCCTCTCCAAGTCCTCTCCCCTCTTCCTTATCCTCCTCTCTCGAATCCCTCTCCCTCATTCAATTCCCCAATTGCCTTATCCCCTTATTAATTCCCTCACCTACCATAATATAATACAATAGTAAAAAGACTCATTGAATTTATTTTAATAATTATTTAATTTAAATTAACAACTATGATCAAAAAATAATAAATTGGATTGTTACACTATGTTGCATTCTTTCAATATATTTAGTATGATAAATCTTATATATTTGAGCATGATATCAATATACAAAATCAAATTCAAATGTGAAAAGAAGGAAATGAGAAATATCTCACCTACTATGTTGCAGTCTGTCACTATTTAGTATGATAAACTTTATCACCGTAAGAAACTTTGTTGGAATTTATGAATATATCATCGGTAAGAAACTTTTGCTGGAATTTATGGTGAATTGAGTGCATAATTTTCTTCAAAATTCCGTACATCACATAATGATTCAAATTTTGGAGGAGAGATGGATGCAATATGTGGTGAAAGACTCAAATGATGAGTACATCCTTTGAAGAACCACATGTTTGCTTCACGGCCGTCACCAATTTCCTTGGGTGCATAATATCTTAAGCTTAGATTCATGGGATGAAAAGGCGAGATGTTGTAGGATATTCCTCATACCACCTTTTATGGAAATCTGGGATGTAGGTACTTCACCAACATCATTCTCCAAAGCACTAAAGAAGATGGGAGTTTTTAGCCAACTCTCCAAAGCAACAAAGAAGATGGAATTTTAGAGGCTTGCTACCATGGGCTTCCAAGGGTGCCAATCAATCTCACTTACTTGTGTATCCATGATGGCCCAATCTTTGTAGTCAAAATGGTGGCTTTTAAGGGTGCCAATAAATCTCACTTACTTGTGTGTTCATGATGGCCCAATCTTTATAGTAAAATTTCAAGAAGCATATTCATAATTGAGAGTCCACAAATTTTGTAGAGTTATAAGTCCCATTTAATTTTCTTATAATTAGACTCTGAATACTAAGCAAGAAATAGTTGCTTTGCAGCTATTTTCTTTTTTTTTTCTTTAAATCAAGAAAGCTTCTAAAATAAGTATATATAAACTTTGACAATCCCAAACTTTTTCGTTTTTTTAAATGAATCAAAAAAAATTATAAACAAACCAGGATAACTTCTAAAATGAATATATAAGCTTTGACAATCCCAAACTCTCTTATTTTAAATCAACCAAGAGCACCTTCAATATATATATTCATTATATTTATATAAAATTAACCAAGAGTGCTTCTAGACTSAGTATATATACTATTTGACAATTTAGTGYTTCTAGAATAAGTATATACTATATATATCATTTGACAATCTCAAACTATTTATTTATTTATTTATATATATGAGTTTGGGATTGTCAAATCGTATATATATATATATAACCAGGATTACTTTTGAAATGAATATATATAAGCTTTGACAATCCGAAACTCTCTTATTTTAAATCAACCAAGAGCACCTTATATACATATATATTCATTTTATTTATATAGAATTAACCAAGTGTATGTATATATAACCTTATAACCTTTGTTCTTGGTGTTTTCTTCTCATAGATAATATATATATATAAAACCAGGAGWGCTTCTAGAATGAGTATATACGATTTGACAATCCCAAACTCTTTTTTTTAAATATACATATATATTCATTTTATTTATATAGAATTAACCAAGTGTATGTATATATAACCTTATAACCTTTGTTCTTGGTGTTTTCTTCTCATAGATAACATATATATAAAACCAGGAGTGCTTCTAGAATGAGTATATACGATTTGACAATCCCAAACTCTTTTTTTTAAATATACATATATATTCATTTTATTTATATAGAATTAACCAAGTGTGTGTATATATAACCTTATAACCTTTGTTCTTGGTGTTTTCTTCTCATAGATAATATATATATATATAAAACCAGGAGTGCCTCTAGAATGAGTATATACGATTTGACAATCCCAAACTCTCTTTTCTAAATCAAGTGCTTCTGGAATGAGTATATATATTAAAAACCAAAGCGCACTTATGGAATGTGTATATATAAAATACACGCTGGTTCTTCGTGTTTTTCTCTAGCTGATGATTGTAAAACCAAGCATATATATATATATATAGTTTTGTATATATATATATAACATAATTTTAAATATATATATATTATATATATATAATTAAAAAATATAAAACAAAATTATATATATAATTTAATTTATACAATCCTAGTCTTCTTTTCCTTCTATTACAATTATATATATAACCCTAGTCTTATTTTTCTTCTATTAGATAATTGTAAGATAGTTGTTGTACAACAACAATTTCCATTTCACACTCTCCGTTGAAGGCACATAAAAACTATATAAGTCGATTGACAATATCAACCATAACATGATTTTTTCACAGTGATGGAAATTTTTTCTTAAGTTGAAGTAGATTGTTAGATTGTTGAGAGAAAGGATTTGGTGTAGGATGAATATATTACATAGGAAATGTGGTTTTCTACATATGTAATAAGTTTATATTAATTTTAGACTTTTTTTAAATTAAAAAATTATATGCAATTTTTTATTTATTTAAAATTAAAATTAATATTAAAATTATATAACTATATGAAA
>JASDQU010500481.1:65926-81795 GCA_032191745.1 Picea mariana
CCAAAGAAAGAAGATTTGATTCGCTAAAAATAACTAATCTATAAATTCTCAATTATTCTCCCTTAATGCTTACATTATTTGAAAACAATACTGAAGTCAAAATAAACACATTTTTTAACTTTGATCTCTGTTTGGTCTAGTCTTCATCAACTGATCTCTATCCACTTTGAAATCTCATAGACTACGCTCTTTCTCAACCATCAACTTCAAGCTACCACTTGATCCATTTAAGATACAATTGCTTCTAACCATCAATGATGTATTTGTAGGATCGACGATTCTTGACTACCCTGAAAAATAGTCTCGATACCAAATCACTCTATGAACATACTTTTGTATGTTAAATACACAACAAACTATGTATTTGTCAGTTATATAGGAAAGAAGACTAAATATTGAATGTATCCAGTAGTCAATTATACTACTTGACATTTTTTTCACATACACAAACACACAAAGATAACCTATAACTGTTGTTCTTGGAGCACTGAAGGACAACAAAAAACACCATCTTATAATAGACTGTAGTCATAATCTTTCAAAAAATAATTATAACATACAAACCAATATTTATATTCTAGAAAAAGTTTGAGAGGCTTTGTATTGAATTCATCATCACTGACAGAATTTGGTAGTCTTCAAAGATGGCATCTGATGAGTCTTCATAGATCACTATGTTGGATTATTCTTTTAGTTTTCTCTTTAAAAGATATTTGGCATGGATTTTACAATTCAATGGTATATGTCCATTTCTTCGACAACAACACCATTCAACTAAACTCCTATTTTTATTCAACCTTCCCTTAGAAAATAGTGTAATTTCATCTTGTGAACTGAGTTATGTGTTTCTTTCTCTAATCCTCTTTTCTTCTGCTATGAGTGTTGTTATCATTTCATCCAGTGCTCGAAGGACAATTGACTTAAGGTAAACATAACATTGTCATAATTTGAAGATACATTGTTAAGTAAAATTGTGTTTGCATCATCATCCTCATCTACTTCAGTGCCAACTAACCTATGATAGAATTTAAATAATTTATGTGAGTAGACAAGGATGCTTCATTATGCATTTTAAGTTTGAACAATTGTAATTTTAAGGAAAATTTTTCATTTACAACTTTTTCCGCAAATATCTTACTCAATTGTTCCCACATTTCTGTAGAAGATTTTTTTTAAATCAATAAGATAAAGTTGAGAATTCGAAAGAAACAGTGCAAAGATAAACTTAGCTCTTTCCTAACTTTTTTCCCATTCAATTAATTTCTTGGAATCTGTAGGTGCTTCTTCTATACCTTTTACAATATTCTATAAATTCTTATGCATCACCTGCAACTGAACCTTTACCTTCCAGGTATGAAAATTATGACCATTAAAATTTTCCAACACTATATTCTCCATGTTCAAAAGAAACTAATCTAAAACTATTACCTCGTGCAACAACAAGAGAGGTGGTAACTTAATTCACAAAGGCGACTCTCCTACAACACGACACCAAAGATGTTAGTGTCCATGATGAAACCAATGGCGATGGGAGAAATCGTGCCCAAGTCGCCCTCTTTTGGCCACCAGACTCGGATTTTTCTTCAATATTCCAGACACTCGAGATTGCCCACTTCTCAAGTTGATTCTACCGACGAACATATTGTATGCCTCTCTGAAATGATGGCTCCTGCACTCACGCTTCTACTACACAATTTTGATCTGGGCTCGTATACCAGCAGCCACAACACGTTGAAGGGAAAGGGATTAATATAAAACACAATGGTATCCTAACCACAAATATAATTGTAACTCATCTCTATGCAACTCACGCTCTCTAGCATGATCAATGATTTGTAGCAAACCCGCGTGAACATTTATTTCCTCTAGCAAACTCATTTCCATAGACAAATGATTAGATTTGATACCAAATTGGAAAAATGAGTGCATAGAGAAAACACTTTCTCACGTCTTATTATTCATCAATTAAAGTATCACTAACTTCTAGAAAAATCCAAATATCACTAACTTCTAGAAAAATCCAAAGAAAGTGGATCTGATTAGTTAAAAATAGCTAATCTAGAATTTCTCAATTATTCTCTAACAACTCACAACAATAATGGAGGCATTATCTCCATCATATTTTAATTTATCTATGGTTATGGATATAGGTATTTTATAAGGTAGAGGAAGGATGAAACATGATGCAAATTAGTAACTCAAAAGTAGATTATATTTTGGGACAAACATACTAAGGGTATAAATAAAAAGGTGTAGTCCCCCACTTCCATGCCCGTTATGTTGTATTGTCATTTTGGTTAGTGTCTCGATTATGTATAGAGATTCCCAGTCATATTGGTCATATTGTTTGAGCACCTATAAGAAGACCAATCACTTTCTTACCTATGTTGATCAAATGCTACATGATACAAGATGACTACTCCTCATGCATGCATGACATGTATGTGGCATGAACAATGTGATTGGCCATTTATATTAAAATATATCACATTTTGTATTGAGCTGCATGTAGCATAATATGGTATGTGTTGCACTTATGGTGCAACTATTGAATATACCATCCAACTTATGCAAATAGGATGATGTGTGTCCATATGGCTCTGATTGCACAAATATATATTGTGTGTTTGTGTAATTTTTTGTGCTAATATGTTCATGTTCATGTCTATTGATTTCTAATGTTAAAGTATGTGAAGTTCCATGCGAAGTACCACCATGTCCCACACTGACATGGTTAGATGATAGGAACAACCTAGCATTATATATAATACTATATGGAAGAATTCACACAAGTGCAAGGGGTTATGAGTGGAGAGTTATTCTAGAGTGGTAGGTGTGTCTCCTCTAATGACCTCACTCGTGTTTTTGACTTGTAAAAAGGATTGTTTATTCTGGTGGGTGCATGAAGTTGGTTCCCCATTTCATTGCAATGGGAATGAGGACCCATTGTGAATTTCAGGAATATGTGCATGCCAATGGAACATGCATGTGTTTATGTTTAAATATCTTTGGCCTTTGTTGAAGCTTCATGCATGAAATTACCGCATGGAAATTTGGTTCCACATTAATTTTATAAATAAAAGGAATGCACATGCATTAAAAACATGTGCAAACATGTGCACATTTTTAGTCATGCACACATTTAAAACACGTGCTAATTTATTTGCATAAAAATAAAAAGAAATAAAGTGTCCCCTTTTATCCATTTTTTTCTTCAACTAGTGGTGCTTTCATTTTATTCATTTTCCCCAATCATGAGTGCATTATTTCTCATTCCTCTTGGTCTTGATGAGAAAAAGCAGGAGGTAGTATGGCATTATTGGAACTCAACATTTCAAATACATGAGCTCTCATTTCTAGGTAGTTTTTCTTCAAAATCTCATTTCTATACTTATTAAATTATAGAAATTAACATAATTTTTAAAAATGTTTTGTTATTTTTTAATGTAGCTTTTATTCTTCTAATATGAAGAAAAAAATTGATCCAAACCAAATACCCCCACAGGACCCATATACACAAAATAATAAATGTTTAGATGAAATTAGAAACCTAATTGGTGAACTTAGGAACACTAGAGAGCCATCTCATATTTCATTTACCACTTCACTTGATAGCATTGTTGCATCCATTAGCAATTCCCATGGCCTATTGTATAATATATTCGAATATAGGGCTAGGATGAGAGAGTACTCCTTAACCGACATTAGGAATAAAGAGGTGAAAAATTACATATAATGAAAGAGATGATTGTTCAATTTGACCCCAGAACTAACCAACATCCTAGTATGAGAAAGAAGCATCTTTGAATGGACTAGTGCACATTCCAACCATGGAAATCCCACTAGATTCATAGGTGGTTTATGGTATTTGATAAACCTCCATGAAATAACACATTGGAGGTTCCCTTGTGATTGTTTTGTAAATTATAAGCAAGTTTATTAGGGGTCTCCATGTCAATTATTTTGACATTGGTGAATTCTAGGGGCTTGGTCTTGGATTTTATCAAGATCAAGTAAGGTCCAGGCATAACCCCTTGAGAGGGATTCCAAATCTTATGTGTATTCCTAACAACACCCCCCCACCAAAGAAACCTTATCTTGGAGACATTATTTATGCCATTGGTACTATGATATCATCCCTAACACAAGGTTTACTTCAACATAGTGTATTTACAGTAGCATCTGATTATGGTCCATCCTTAGATGACGCGATACCACTAGGTGTAGGGCCTTCAAGCCACACCAATTCTAGATTTGTTTTATACCATATTTGGTCACCCATTAACTAAGATAGATGAGATTGATCTTTTATCACTTTTGCACAAAATTTCTAGCCCACTTTATCTCATGTTCACTAGTTCTACACATGAAACAAATGAGTAGTTTCTAGTCTCCTTTTGGAGACTCGCAAGTGCAATCAAAACGACATAAAAAAATACAAATTCTCGCAGTGCACCTCCATGAGTTGATATTGTGAATTCCTTCCACGTTTTTGGCCTTGATCCCCCTTCTCATCTAAATTAACTTCCGCATCATCACATAAAAAGGAGGAAAATGGTTGGGACAAGGGACCAAGAAACCTCTATATAAAAATAGCCTTATATGCTGAAGTTTTTGTGCAAGTCCTTGCTACTTGTTGTGTTGATTTTTCCACTAGAATGAGCAAAAAACCAACACTTAGGATATTACCTTGTCAAGCCAACAAAGTACCAGAATAGATTTTTAGTTGGTTAGTGGGCCAACAAGTGAAATAAACAATAAATAAAAGGAAAACGATATCAAACTAAAAAATGCATAAATTGCAATAGAAAGATAAAAATGGGGATAAGAGATAGTCACCAACAGGTAAACTTTGATTGATAACACCTTGGAGAAATATAGGGAAATTGTGAGTTCCCCTCTTCCTCCTTGGGAGGGTCCTTAAGGTCCCCAATATAGAGCCCCTTCTCTACTTACAATGATATGATGATGGTGAAGAATTACCTACCAATCTTCTCAAAAGGTGAGAATAATGGCTCTTGCTATGGATGCTAGAATGATTCTAGGAGAAATATGGCTTCTCAAAGAGAAATTTCAACAACTTAACATTACATATAAACTCTTTATTTAGTGCATACCTAAAGCTTGTATTTATAGGACTCATACAAGATTTTACAAAACTAGTTTGTAGTGTGAATAGGGGCCCTCATGTAGGTACTTCCCTAGTCCTTAAATGGGTGATTTGAAATGATCTTTTAAATGAATTGGTTAAGTATTTTGTATGAGTTAATTTACCATTTAGAAATTAAAGAGAAGAACAAGGAGATTTAATGAAAGAATGTTGAAGCCATCATAAATAATACATAACAGAAAATGAGCATCAAGAACATCAAACCAAAATGCAAAACATTGTTAATGGAGTTCGACAAAGTTGCCTATGTCTTCAGGCCTGTCTTCACTGGGGGAAGGATTTCTTATTAATATTCAATGCTTCAAAGTTATATCATAATTAAATCAATTTTTTCTCTGATTGACACAACACTGTTCTACTCTATCTCAGGAACTCAACACAATAGACAACACTAAAAAAGGTGGAGTAGAACTCCTAGAAATGGCCTCCAAAGCTCAGCTACTCTTTTGGCTTCCCTACAAAAAAATGGCTTAATCTCTACAACTTGGAATCATTATGTTGTTTTGAACCTGTTTTCCATGGAAAAAAGGTTGGATTTAAATATAATTTGATTTGGGGGTCAAATCCCAAATTCCTACTAAAAGTTGCCCTCAATCTTGGCTCCAAATCCTCAAAAAATGGGAAAAATCACATTAAAACAAGGCATCAATTAATTAAAAATCCATTTCTATAGTTTAAAAACCCACTTTCTCCCAAGTATTGGGCACGCGTCACTATTCTTTGGGTTCCTATTCATATGGTGTGCCATGTGGCCAGTGCTAAGCCCCTAAACAATGTCTCACCCCTTTTCTCGTCGACTCTGGTCATATGGAAGGCCATGTGGCCATGCACCAGGGCCAAATGGCACCCATGCCCATGGTTCTCATCCCTCGGTCCTCTCCTCCTGGTCGCAAGGAAGGTGCCTTGGTCAACGAGTAGCCCCCGCCAACTGAGCAGTAACCCCCAAACTCCATGCTAAATGAACTTTAAAACGATAATGTGCCACATGGTTTAACAAGTAACACATCTGCCTTGGTGGTTAGCATGTGGTGGTTAAGTCTTTGCTTGCCTGGGAGGTTTGTTGTTTAAACCCAACAAAGGTGCAACAAAATTTTACCCTGCCCTTCTTGGCCTTATCCGGGATTCCATGTCACACCCTGTGATTGGGACACATGTCGTCACCCAATTGGACTGTATACACAGTCTTTTGCACAGTCATTGACCCTGTCAACCGCCAACTCAGCTCCACAGTCAGCTCGTACTACCACATGTCCAACCCGGAGCCTTCCACCTATCTCCAGATCATTGCCAGCCTGTCATTGCATAATTCCACGCGTCGTGATGTCACTAGGCCACATCATTGTATGAACTTCCATGTGTCAGTCCGTATAGACCACATGTTTTCCACATCAACCCATGAAAATGACAAATATGCATGCCACATGTCATCCTCTGGTGCTGCCACATCAACATGTTGATGTTATCATGACATCTTGTTGATGTCATCTACCATTTTTTATGATCAGATACTTCTGACATCAGTTTTATGGACTATTGACTTTGACTTTGTCTTTTTTCCTGTTTGGGAAAAACTTTAGACTGCGATAACTTTCTCATACGAAGTCCATTTTCGAAAAAGAATATACTGATGGTATCGACATGACAAGAAATATGTGATGGCCCTAGTTTCATTTGAGTCCGAGAAGTTTGATTTTTTTTCCTTTTTGTATCCATTTGGATCACACCTCCCCACTAAGACCTTTTGGTCCTCCAAAAGGATATTAACTAGACATCAAGTGTGGGATAGGCATCCCCACTTTCCCTTTGTCTATCAAATATGTCTTGTGCACCTGTCACATCATAATCAATTGCAAAATAACCATGATAACTGAACACATATTGTTAGCCATTTTCATTTGTTCACATCTTTCTAAACCCACTACCATCCATGTAGAAAACATTAGCAGCTATAACCATATCAGAAACATAATTGAAAATGAACCAACTTGTTTGTTCTTCTTTACAGGTTTGCATGACAAAAACTCATCTTGAAGCAAAGTATGGCTAGATATACATGCTACGACCAATTTTCTTTCGTGCTTAAGATCAACTGGTACAATTATAGGTGTATTTCTTGCATAATTTGTCTTCTTTAATTGTTCCATTGTAAAAAGAGATTGATTCCCTTTAATATCATGAGCATGCACACTATATTTTTTCCCTTCTTTAGTTAAGTGATATTGATTATGTTCCCTGAAGAAGATTTCTTTGCGATCATATAAATAAGGGCTACACAAGACCATTCCACATGCTTCTAGCAGTACCACATCACTTATTACATCATCCTCAAACTTATATGTAATTGCAAACTTTATGACACATTTCTTTGTTATGCGAAATTTGTGATTTTTTCTTATCCAATTTAGGGAATAGGGTTTGTGATGTATCTTAGTTTTTAGTCCCAATCGCTTAACCACTTATTCTGAAATTAAGTGAGCTTGAGATCCGCTATCTAACAAAGTGTTGATCATGGTATGTTTCATAATGACCCTTATATGAAAAAATTTACTTCTTGAATCATAACCATCACCAATTTTACCTGACAAAACAACTGTTGTGATTTTAGTCTCATCACCTGAATCTGACCCCAAGTCTGTTGGATGTGTTGTTGCTGCAACTTTTTGCCTTCCCTTATTTTCTGTGAACCACTTTGGTTTCTTCTTTGGATGCAATTGCCAACAATGTTCATCATTGTGCCCTTATTTCTTGCAATGCTTGCAAGAGAGCTTCACTTCCTTTAGTGTAGCTGAGTTTGATTTCTTCCCATTCCCTTTTCCTTTTCCTTCTTTCTTTGAAGATGATTACCCTGATACACCAACTCCAGTTTTCCTTTCTTCAATATATGTCACTTGAACATAAACTTCATCAATATTAGTAGGTCCAAACATAAACACAATATTAAGAATATGTATAGGCAAATCTCCTATATACTTCATCACAGTTTCTTGTGCATGTAATGGAATATTTAATATCAAAGCCATCTTACAGAATTCATCTATGTATTCTTGCACTGATTTTTCTTTTCTTAATTTAAGACTTTTCCATTCAATTAAAGCCTTCTCCTTATACCCCAAAGGATAGAACTGTTTTCTAAGTGAAAAAATAAAATCTCGCCATGATGGAAATACACTACCAATTCGTTGAGTACCATGTTTATGTTATAATATAATGGATGTGCTTTTTTTACCATTGACAATATCTCTATTGTCACCCAACGATAGGCCGAAGCCACCCTCCGAGCACCTTAACCTTGACAGAGAATCACTCCGGAAGCAAACCCTAGGCTAGATAGCCAAACAAAGGGTAGCACACCTTTCCCCAAGGATAAGGCACCAACAAGATCTGATCAGATGTTCCAAACCCTAGCCAAGAGATAGTCCAAGTATAACTGCTAGTTGTAGTAGTTGCAACGACAACTTTCCTCCAAACCTGCGCAGAAACTGGGTAACTGCAGTGTGCACAAGTGTTGCTCTGCAATTCTGATAATGCCTCCCAAAATGAGAACTGGCCTCCTGTATTTATACTAATTCCGACTAACTGCTTGGGCCGACTTCTCATTCTGGGCATCAGTCTATTCAGTATATATTATTATTTCTGGCCGACTTCTTCTCTTGGAGGCTAATAACCTAATATAAATTATATTCTTGAGCCAAAAAGTCTTCTATGGTTATTAGCCAACTCAATAGGGTTTCTTCTTGCTTCCCAGAGTATTCTATCCTTATCAGGTTTACACGTGGAGGTAAATACCTCCTACAGCTACAATAATATCAACAGTTTTAACTTACTCTTCCACCATATGAGTGTTTTTCTTGCAAGACAAAGCAATGTCAATTTGATCTTGGTTTCCTCATCATTTATTTGTTGCACACTGCAATATACCTCCATCTGTTTGACCCAGTTATCAAGATTCTCAGCATTGACTTCTCCATTATACATGGGAAAATTGAATTTCACATCAAGTTTAAGTAATGGAATGACATACTTATGTTTATGAGAATGTGAATGTTTTCATGCAGAAGTAGGATTTGGACTTGTACTTGAAGAAGAAGATAGAGATGAAGGAGGTCAAGGAGGAGGTTTTAGAGGGTCTTCTCCTTTTTCACTTTTTCCTTTCTTTGAATATTCCCCTTGAACATGTCTCTTATGTTCGAAGTAATCATCATACAATACTTTACCATATCCGACATGGAAAATAAATTTCTTTGAAACTCTCTTTCATTTTGAGAAAGTCCTTCTTCCGATGCCATATTCTCACTTTGAGATATCCTCTCTCTTGATCCAATTTCAAGATATCCTTCTACAATCTCTCATTCACCACGACTTAAATTTTCCCTAGTGATCATGCATACTCAAAACAACCAACTTTCAACCTACTATGATACCACTTGACCCAAAATGATCTTTTAAATGACTTGGTTAAGTATTTTGCATGAGTCAATTTACCGTTTAGTAATTAAAGAGAAGAAGAAGGAGATTTAATGAAATAATGTTGCATCCACAATAAAAAATATAGAACAAAAAATTAGCATTAAGAATAGAAAACCAAAAAGAAAAAACTTGTTAACAGAATTCGACAAAGTTTCCTATGTCTCTGGGTTTGTCTTCATTAGGGGAGGGATTTCTTATTAATCTTCATTGCTTCAAAATTATATTATAATTACATAAATTTGTTCTCGTACTGACACAACAATGTTTTGATCTGTCTTAGGAACTCAACGCAATACATGACACTGAAAAAAGTGGAGTATAAATCCCATAAATGGCCTCCAAAGCTCAACTACTCTTCTGGATTCCCTGCATAAAAATGGCTTTCTCTCTACAACTTGGCATAATTATGTTATTCCGAACCTATTTTCTATGGTAAAAAGGGTTGGATTTAAATAGAATTTGAGTTGGGGGTCACATCCCAAATTCCTCCAAAAATTTGACCTCAATCTCGAATCCAGATCCTCCAAAAATGGGCAAAATCCCATTAAAACAGGGCATCAATTAATTAAAAATCCATTTCTATAGTTTAAAAACCCACTTTTTGTCAAGTATTGAGTGCACTCCCCTATTCTCCAAGATCATGGTCATATGGTGTCACATGTGGCCAACACTAAGCCCCCAAACAACGTCGCACCCCTTTTCTCGTTGGCTCTAGTCATATGGAAGGCCATGTGGTCAGGTGCTAGGGCCAAATGGCACCCATGCCCATGGTTCTTGTCTCCTAGTCCTCTGCTCCTAGTCGCATGGAAGGCACCCTGGTCGACGGGTATCCCCCGAAGACCAGGCTCTAACCCCCAAACTCCATGCTAAATCAACTTTAAAATGACAATGTGCCACATGGTTTAAGAAGGAACACATCTGCCTTGGTGGCTAGCGCGTGGTGCTTAGGTTGTTGCTTGCCCACGAGTTCCACTGTTTGAACCTTGCGTAGGTGCAAAAAAATTTTACCCGACCCTTATTGGACTTATTTGGGGTGCCATGTGGCACCCTGTGACTGGGCCACGTGTCCTCACCCAATTGGACTGTATACATAGTCAGCTGCACAGTCACCGACCCAGTCAGCTGCCAAATTAGCTACATAGTCAGCTCGTATTGCCATGTGTCAAACCTGGAGCCTACCACTTATCGCCATGTCACTTCCACCCTATCATTCCATACTTCCATGCCTCATGTTGTCACTAGGCCACGTCAAGTTACAGAATACCACGTGTCAGTTCGTACAATCCATGTGTTTGCCACATCATCCCTGAAAATGCCAAATATGAATGCCACATGTCATCCTCTAATGCTGCCACATCAACATGTTGATGTCATCATGACATCATGCTGACATCATATGCCATGTGTCATGTTGATGTACTGCTGATGTCAATAGTACAGATTGTTGACTTTTTTGCATTTTTGGGAAAAACTTCAAACTACGATAACATTCACATACTGAGTCCATTTTAAAAAAAGAATATACTGTCGGAATCAACATGATGAACACTACATGATGGCATTGGTTTTGTATGAATATGAGAACTTTGAATTTTTGACCTTTTTGGATCCATTTGGATCAATGGGCCCAAGGCTAGATTTCAACATGGATTTGGGCGACTTGTTATGGTACACCCAAGATGGAAGTGTGTGAGAGCTGACCAAAATCATAAATGTGTTGTTTCCACATTTGCACGAGTTTGTTCAATGAAAGTCGCAAATTACATGTAATTTGTGCAAATTTGGTAGTGTTAACTCATGTACATGTGTGCATAAATGCCCTTGGGAGAATGCATAGAAATGACCTTAGGATACTGCGAAAAAATTTAAGGAACACTTTGTATAGTTTTTTGATTTTATGAATGAGGCTTACAATTGTTGGAGGTATGCTTTTTGGTGTGTTGTATTGGTAATCTCTTTGATCATGACCTATATTTTGGTGAGTGATTTTTTGGTGATAACACTACCCTATTCTACAATTAATTTCCTACAGGGAACACCCTGGTTCAATATATAGTCCCTTATTTTGTGAGGTTCAAGTATAACTTTGCCTTATCTTATTCTTATAATATTGTTGTCCATTAAGGTTAAGTATTGATTTGATATCTGGCATGGGTTGAAGAATCTTGTGCTCTAGTGAATGATGTATTGGATGCAGATATCATATATATATATATATGATTTGTTCTAATTTTTGCATTGAAATAATAGATCTCTCTTCACTTCCCCCCCCTCCCCACCCCACTAACTTAGTGCCATTTTTAATTTTCATTATACTTCTAAATTATAGTTTATGTTTCTAGATTTAGTTACATATATGAATTTTAAATTGAATTACTTTTGTTCCAAAAGTGTTTGAGAAAGGTTTGGTGTTTTAGTGTATGCAAGTGTTACAACATGTTTGTGCTTACTATTATTGTATCACAATCTGTGCAAAAAGGAGAAAATAGGGTTCTAAACTTGTAATATTTGTTTCACTTATATATATTTTTTCTATTCAAATTTATAATTGAAGAAAGCTTTAACAATGATCCTTGTTACTCTATCTATTGGTGAGGACACAACCTACTCACTAGGGATCTCTTTGTCTAGGGGTAAAATTTCTCTAGATAGAATTCACAACTCCAGTAGGGGAGGATTCTTTTAATTCTTCCCTTATTGGGTTGTTTCTTTGAGACTTAGTAGTTTTAGGGGTTCGTCCTGGTCTTTATTTTGGCATAATTCTTCCTCTAAGAAAATAAAAGACATAAAAATTCTAAATCCTAGCTTGGATTATTTTCCTTTATAGCGTCTTTGTTCTTTAATCATGCCTCTTTGGTAATATAAGTGAGTTGTGACGTACCCATTTCCCGTGTAGCTTAAAAATTCACATTTTTGGGTGAATTTGAATTTTTGATACCAATTAATAAATCAAGAAGTATGATACAAGTGCATTCAACAATTAAGAAACATATTACACTATTATAGGATCAAACAATATTTAGGAATACGTTAAAATTCAAAGATCATGCAATATACAACCTTAAGAAATAAATACATAGCATAAACATATAAATATAGAGAAACACATAAGAAAGAAATTATCTTTAAGAAAAAATTCACCAACCGATTGTAGAGGTCGAACATTCCACCCGACCTTAGGCTATGTTGCACATTCACTCTCTACAATAGGCCACCCCCAAGCTGAGGCTATGAATCTATAAGGACGGATTCCTGAGACAACTGTAAAACACATACACACCAGTCATATATCAATCTCTCACAATTTTCTCAACCACATAGCAAGTCCTACTTTTCCAGCTCTCTTTCCCCCTCAACCTGCACAACCCAAAGAAATGAACCTCCTTCTCTGCAATGTAGTCCCTTAGGTTGTTCCACTTCATTCCAAGTCTCGAATGCTGTTGGTCGGGAAATCTCAATTATGGAAACTCCAAGGATTCACAACTATGGGTAGTTCTTTCTCAATTGTCATCATTCCCATGCACATACACATTGATTTATTAATGGAATAACTACTAGTTACATGCATCCAACTAGCATTGTCTCTCTACCTCAACATTTTATTTTCATACCCCCAAAGAAAGAAAAAGAGTGAGAAAGAATGAATGAGGAAAAATGATTGACAAACCTCCCTACAACCAAAATCAAAGTTTATATAATTACATGTAATAATGCACCATTTGGCCTCTCTAGAAACTCGTGTAACATCTTTCCCAACTAATTCCAATATGGGCGAATAATATATAATAAATTGGATTATCCCCTTTCATCCCCTCTCTTGTCGAATCATACCCCCTATAACTCTATCCTTGTTTGTATTGTAGCCAACTATGCATTTTTATTATTGATATTTAAAGTATTACATTCCTAGGCTCTCTAACCTTTCAACTTTATAGGCACTCTAGCCTTTCATCAAATAAACAAAAATACGTTATTAATCTGTGGACTCAAAACTAGGGTATTACATAATCTTCTTGTGAGTTTCTAGTGAAAAAAACATGAGTTCCTTAAGACATTTCCAGTTGCCAATTTGAAACTTCCAGATGCACCATAAGTTGTTAGATAGGGACTAGCAAACCACTCTTGTAGTTGATTGAAAACATATTTCCAAGTTTGGAACTTCTATTTTCTATTTTTCCCAACAAGTTTGGGAACCCTTGCTCTCATTTTTTAGATTTTACATTAGGGGAATAGGTTTCTATTTTTTTATTTTTTGTTGAAAATAAAGAAAATCCAAAAATATTTTCTCTATTTAGGTACTTGAAAGGTTGCATCGCATATGTAAGTTACCAAAAGGAAATATGCATATCAATAGCACAATTATTATCACAATAATTAGCATAAAAAATGAAACTATAAGAACAATGACACTATGGATCCAAAAGATGATGCCTTTTTTATATTGAGAACAATGTTCAGTTGTGTAATGTCCCATTTTTCCTAGGCAATCAGGATACCATGATGGTTTATACAGTTTCCCGTAAACCATTAGATGGATGAGTTAGGGAAATGATATTGGTAAAGTCACTTTCAAATTATAAAGTGAAAACTTAGGAAAAGTGAGTTTATTAATATTAAACCCCTCTTTGAGGGTATTTCTCTCCAATTATTAATTAAATGAATATTTTAATGGAGAAAAAGAAAAGTAAAGGAATAAAAGGACAAGCGAGGGTTGGAAAGCTCATGATTGACTATTCATTTTTTGGAGAAGCTTGCGAGCTTGAGACGAGGGTTTTGAAACCCTTGGAGAAAAAATTTAGTTTCGAGGTTGAAACAATACCTTCCTAGCTAAAGATCGGAGAAGCCATTCAGGCTTTTCATTGCAGTAATCGGCATTGTGATTCGGAGAGTTTCATTGAAGAAGGGTTTCATTGCAGATTTGGCAAGAAAGAGGGCATTTTCTTTGGCATGTGGGCAGTGTTGGGTAGTCTTATTGAAGCTGGGTGCGTCCTCATCTTCCTGGCAATACGTTGTCTTTTGTGGGCGAGTTTGGCATCATCCAAATCATGTGGCTTTGGGCTGGATGTGTGCAAGAGTTGGCTTCCTTTGCTAGGCTGAGTTTCCTTGTGGCTGCACGTTTTATTGGTGTTGGTCGTGCCTCTATCCATAGGTCACGTGTTCTTCACATCTACGTGGGAGATAAGTGTGTGGGACGCATTCTCCATTGTGGCTGGGCATTTTTCCCATCATCATTGAGTCATTCAATTCGTGGTTAACATTGTTGGAGCATGGATCTTCCTGGAGGTGTTTGTTGGTCGAGTCTTCTTGTGGTTGCGTGCTCCTTGTTGGCCATGCCTCCTTTTCTCTGTGGCTACGTGTTCCTTGTTGGTTGTGGTTGCATTTATTTTGGTGTTGCGTGGAGGCTAGTGTGAGGTGGTGGCTGATCGACTACCTATTTGGGAGTGGTTCCTTGCATTGCTGGGAGGTTCATTGCTGTGCTGGGCTATCAACTCTCTCAAATCGAATTGTAGAACCATCTTCATAAGAATTCGCCCCTATACCAACTCGTGGGAATAGTTTGAAGTTGTTTCCTTATGGCTGGGTGAGCTGTGATGATTCTAGCTTCCTGTAGTAGTCTTCTTCATCACTATTGAGAGATATTTACAGCTCATTTCTATTGTAATAGGCTCAACAATTAAATTCAATAAAGAGCAGACAAAAATAGTGAATTTGCTCATATGAATATGGATGTTTGTCATTGCAATTTTATGGGTTCTTATTAATATCAAACCAAAACACTTGGTACACCATTGGGGAGCTATAAGGGTCTAGAAGACCATTAAACAACAAATAAAACCAAGGAGAATATCGTTGTCCGATCAAAATTTCACCTACAGCCACAAATCTAGAAACATGCAATGTGTTTGACGAAAGTCCAACACCAGAATTTGAAGGTTTTCCTCACTTTTACAACTTAGAATATTTCAGTGGTATTAGAGCATGATCTTGGCTAGCTGTGGGCGACATTGATGACTGAGGAAGTGTTGAAAAACATCACTTATAGGCGCAGAAGGTATAGAAGCATAGAGGGCAGAGAAGGAGAAATGGGGGACACTCCAGGAAACAATGCAAATCTGCCAGAGGACAGAGAGGATGGTTTGATCAGAGGGCTTATGAAAGCCTTACAGGATATTGCAGAGGGCCAGAGAGAGACCCAAGAGTTCATGGGCAGAATCACAGGTTATGCTCTAGG
>JASDQU010500481.1:101847-114070 GCA_032191745.1 Picea mariana
ATCTCTCCTTTGCTCTCTCCTCCTCTCCAAGCTCAAGCAAACAAAGATGAAAGAATGAGGAGAATGGAGGAGGAAGAGCTCCTTTATTCTCCTCATTCCTTTCTCCTAAACACTAAGCCTAGGTAGGTCCCACTCCCACTCACAAATTATTAAAAAAAATGAGTTTTTTTTGAGTTCGCGGGTCCTACGCGAGAGCGTCCAGTCACCGGTCAGGAGCGCACGGGGAGCGTGGTCGGGAGCGAGGGGAGCGAGATGGGAGCACGCTCCGGAGCGTGGAGCTCCCAAAATTCCAGAGAGCGTCTTAACACGTTCCGGAGCACGCTCCGGAATTTTGGGAGCGCGCTCCCACCTGCGCTCCTTGGACGCTCCCGCTCGGAGCGCGCTCCTTGGCTTANGGGGGGGGCTCCCTGCAACTATGGTTTGGACATATATATGAAGCATGCGAAGTATGAACCAACAGAATCTCAATAGCATGTATTATCTGGAAAAAGCAGGAAATACAATTGAAATGCGGAAAGCAAAGAAATAATCATCTGTTAGATCTCATGGATTGTCACTAGAATACAATGCGAATAATACAAAATACCTGTGAACAAAAGATATGGATAGATCTGCACAAGCACGGTGTTAGCAATAATTCTTGTCATGGGCTTGAGAGCATTCGGGTCTGCAAGTTGCACGGGAAGTGCTCAAGCGCAGTGCGGAAGGATCCCTGTTTTTTCCAAGTAGCTAGTCAAGCGAGTGGGCAAAGTGTCGTCGGCATCATCCAAGGTCGATGATCTCGCGAACTTGGGAGTTCGCAGGGTAAAGACCCAAGTATTGGGTGCTCAAGTCACGAGGACGCGAGAAGCGAGATGGTGAATAACCGTTGGATCTGGATCGAGGAGAACCGTTGGATCCGCACGTCAGATCGCGTATCGGGGCCTCGCAAGAAAAGGCTCGAGAATTTGGGCACGGGGATCGCAAGATTGCGAGAAGCGATATCCCGACAGCTGAAGGCAGTGGGGGCCATAACAGAGTCGGCGAGTGGAATACAGGTGGCACGAAGCCTCAGGATCTCGCCGCGACAAGTCCCGAAGTATTGGTGTTAGGATCGGCGAGTCGCGAAGTGTCGAGGGCGTCCAGAGCCTGGGCCCATAGTATCGTTGAGGAGATCTCAGCCGTCCATCTGAAGCAGACACCTGGCGGGCGATTGGGCTCCTCGCCCCCTCACCCATCGTAACTTTAAAGCAGAAGGATTAACTCCCCCCAGCCGCGAGACGCGAGGTGCCGAAAGCGCCTTTGAAGATACACACCAGGTCACAGCCCGTGGTCACTTGGGAGTGATAGAAAGAACTGCGCAAAAGGCCGAAGCGTCGGGTTTAACTGCATAAGGGATCACTGTGTTCTCCAGGTGCCAGTTCAATTCGATCTCAATCCTAGTACCTGCTCGGAGTGAATGAAGAAGAGAGGGGGTGGTTGAAACCTCGCCTCACTCATTAATTACAGGGGATGGAGGGTCTGGCAAACCATCTGCTCGAGGAAGTCCTATGCATCGATTTTCTCAAAGACGCCATGTCGAAGTCCTCATCTCAACAGAGAAGTCTGCGCACGCTAGCCCGACACTTAATGGTTCAGCTACTCTCCTTGCAGAAGCCATGTGTAGTTAAGGTGGCGCTTAAAAGAAGNTTTACTTGAGCCTTAGACGGCTCCTCTGTTTGTAAATATTGTCTTTTAGTTCTTTGTTTAGTTTCTTTTTGTATGTTTTCGGCCTAATAAGTGACTCCATAGCCCAATAGCCAGGCACTAAAGCTGCAAAAGGAGTTCTTAGAGCATCGCAGGGACGACTCTATCCCCCATGGAGCCTAATGTTAGCGATAATTCTTGTCATGGGCTCGAGAGCATTCGGGTCTGCAAGTTGCACGGGAAGTGCTCAAGCGCAGCGCGGGAGGATCCCTGTTTTTTCCAAGTAGCTGGTCAAGCGAGCGGGCAAAGTGTCGTCGGCATCATCCAAGGTCGATGATCTCGCAAACTCGAAAGTTCGTAGGGTAAAGACCCAAGTATTGGGTGCTCAAGTCGCGAGGACGCGAGAAGCGAGAAGGTGAATAACCGTTGGATCTGGATCGAGGAGAACCGTTGGATCCGCATGTCGGATCGCGTATCGGGGCCTTGCAAGAAAAGGCTCGAGAATTTGGGCGCAGGGATCGCGAGATTGTAAGAAGCGATATCCCGACAGCTGGAGGCAGTGGGGGCCATAGCAGAGTCGACGAGTGGAATACAGGTGGCACGAAGCCTCGGGATCTCGCCGCGAGAAGTCTCGAAGTATTGGTGTTAGGATCGGCGAGTCGCGAAGTGCCGAGGGCGTCCAGAGCCTGGGCCCACAGTATCGCCGAGGAGATCTCAGTCGTCCATCTGAAGCAGACACCTGGCGTGCGATTGGGCTCCTCGCCTCCTCGCCCATCGTAACTTTAAAGCAGAAGGATTAACTCCCCCCGACCGCGAGACGCGAGGTGCCGAAAGCGCCTTCGAAGATACACACCAGGTCACAGCCCGTGGTCACTTGGGAGTGATAGAAAGAACTGCGCAAAAGGCCGAAGCGTCGGGTTTAACTGCAGAAGGGATCACTGTGTTCTCCAGGTGCCAGTTCAACTCGATCTCAATCCTAGTACCTGCTCGGAGTGAATGAAGAAGAGAGGGGGTGGTTGAAACCTCGCCTCACTCATTAACTACAGGGGATGGAGGGTCTGGCAAACCATCTGCTCGAGGAAGTCCTGTGCATCGATTTTCTCAAAGACGCCATGCCAAAGTCCTCAGCTCAACAGAGAAGTCTGCGCACGCTAGCCCGACACTTAATGGTTCAGCTACTCTCCTTGCAGAAGCCATGCGTAGTTAAGGTGGCGCTTAAAAGAAGATATCAGTACGAGTTTGACTGAAGCGAAGTGACACCAAGCCTTGGGTGACTGAGCACGCCTCTGTGAGGCATTTTTCTCTGAGTACATAAACTCAGTCTTGGTAATTTGTAAGGGATCGATGGTTGAGCAGAGCTCCCGGTTGTAAAGCTTTAATGAAGCACTATTATCTCTGGTTATGCATGAACTCTTGAGACTTCTTGCCTTATGAATGTCAGTTTCTTTCATGCCTTTGTTCAAACTGTCTTAGAGCTGCTCGGAATTGGAGAATCCAGTCGAGTCGTAGCTGTCATAGGATGATGTAGAATTTGATCACTGTGACAGTTGCATCGTCTCTTATCAGTCTTTGTGATTTTCTTAACGCTGAACGACTTTGAATTGGAGAATCCAGTCAAGTCCCTTTTTTAGTATCTCGAAGCCCTGAACCAGAGGAGCTCGCATTCTGGGTTTTTCTTCTACAAATTGTTGAAAGCCTGTTGCCCGAAGTAGTTTGTTCACTCTTCTTATCAAGTCTTCCACCTGTTCACCCTTTAATCAACCCACTGATTGAAGTTAGATCAAGACCTCTTTTGTTTCATACATGCCGGACCCAGTCTCTGAGTTAGAGTGACATTTCCCCGAGTCTCTGTCCATTTGATCACCCATAAAAACCATTGTGACATAAAACTGATGGGCGTCGGGCTCTGCTCCTGATAGCAATCCGGGAGTGACTTTCGTCTTCAACACACGGATACATCGCCAAAATGCAGTTCCGGAAACTCACGGCAACTGCTGCAAATGCTGGATAACTCACCCTGGTGAATATACTCGACAGATCCGCCTGAAAATTGTCCCAAACTGAGTGCCCTGGTCCCTAGGCACCTCCTGATAACTGTCGTACTGAAAAATCTGACCACTGAAGCTTCGGATGACATCCCTTGGGGGGTTGCGCACCTCCTAGGTTCAGTGAGTGCGCCCTAGTGATTTCACCGACGGAATCGAATGATAACTGTCTCAAAATATGCGCTAGGACCTCCTCTGTAATGGGTCGAAAGGGTTTCCTCTGATCTGATCTGAAAAACCTCCTGGAATCCCAAACGTCCCTCCTCAAGAGTCGCGCACTTTCTGGCTGCCTGATGCGCCCTGGTAGATTCCACCGTCAGAATCTTATGAATGTTGGCTCAAAAGAAGCGCTCTGGCTGATCCTCAACTGGGTCGGGAGGAATTGGTGAGATAAGCCTTGGTCTCGTGCAGCTACACAAAACCCTCTCTAACCCTTGTGCCCTCACTGGTTGCACTGCGCAATCTCCGCAATAGATCTGAATACTCCTGAACTAGCACAATGAAATACCTAGATCGTATCTTCGATAGGCTAGGGTGTGTCTTCCAACACCAAAACCAATCTATTGTTGATGATTACAGTTGCATGAGACATCCTCCAGGACACACACTGAGTGAGTCGGCTTGTGAGAGAGTCCATGAGTTGGGTGTGCCCATGAGATGGGTGTGTTGTTCCTCTCTGAGACAGAGATGGAACGTTGTATGCCCCTGTGTGGGGTGAGGAAGCCCATAAGTTGGGTGTGCCCATGATATGGGTGTATTGTTCCTCTCTGAGACGGAGATGAAACGTTGTGTGCCCCTGTGTGGGGTGAGGAATCCCATGAGTTGGGTGTGTCATACTCTCTGAGACGGAGATGAAATGATGTGTACCCCTGTGAGGGGTGAAGGAGCCCATGTGATGGGTTTACTGTTCTCCTTTGTGCAGAGAGTTGAGATGATGTGATACTCCAGATGATTCTCCTGTGAGACGCAGTGAGATAGAGATCTGTTGAGTAGGACATTCCTATGGTTGAGCACAGGAGGATGTGATCCCAGTAGCTGACCACTAGTGAGTGTGTATTCTGAGGATTCTCCTATGAGACGCAGTGAGATAGAGACTTGGACATCCCTGTGGTTGAACACAAGTGTATGTGCCCCTAATGGCTGAGCACTAGTGGGTGTATGAGATCCCTTGCTATATTGTCTAAGAGTCAGACTTACCTGTAACACTATTTGTGATGTAAAGGGTATAGGTCGGCCCCACCATAAAGTGAAAGATAATTAATATGGTAATTATTAATTATATTTTGAGTTATTGAGGTCAGCCCTATTGTGCCAATAGACACTACTTTTGATATGTCCAGTCTAATATAAATAAAGGTGATTTCCCCATTGACAAAACACAACACAAGTGTGATTTTTGAAATTTCAGCAAGTACAAGTTCTAGGGCTAAAGTGCACACCTCTCTTGGGCGCTAGCTTTCTAGATTTTGTGAGCACCCTTTTGTATGCTAGGTTTATGGTGTGGGAGGTCTTTCTCTTGAAGAATATAGCAAAGGATTGGCTGGGTTTTCTTCCCTTGTTGAGAAGGGTTTCCCAGGATACTTCTTGTGTGTTTGTGCATGGTGTTTTCTTCTTGTGATCTTGGTTACTATAGCAAATTGTTTATGGTGTAACTGCAATTATCTATGGTTCAAGTAAAATGCTAAAATTGGAATGAACTTCATGCTTGAGCCTAGCTTAATGAAAAATCAACATGGTATCAAAGATTAGGTCTTGAAGAAGCCATTGCACAAGTCTTCTAGGCAAGCCATCCTCCTTTTGCAGAACCGTACGACCCTCCTAGGGTTTCCAAAAATTTCGTACGACCCTCCTAGGGTTTCCAAAAATTTCGTACGACCCTCCTTCCTTCTCTGTTTCAGCCCTTAATATTTGGACGTTGAGGCTAATTTTGGCATAGGAGAGTATGGCCTCCTCCAACGCACCTCCAGAGACTCTCTGAGTGAAATTTCGAGCATTTTGAATTTTTAGCCCTAGGGTTTCGCATTTTTCTACAAGACTTTGGGCTTTAGGGTTCTTGCAGCACATTGAAGGAGCTCTTCAGCTCACCAGTATTCATGTGACTCTCTTAAGGCTCATTGTTGGCAATCATAAGCCCATCAAAATGTAAGGTTGCTAGCCTATCCTAGCCGTTAGGTTTTCTAACCCAGTTGACAATGGTTTGTGAAGAAATCTGAAAATATGAAGAACAGAACCTTGGTGGAAGATAGGCTTAATGGATCAAGCAACTTTAGCTCCTGGAAGTCAAGACTTCAGAACACCCTTGAAGAGGATGACCTATTGAATGTGATACAAAAGACTTTACCAAAGACAGCTATCGAAGAAGAGAAGGAAGAAAGAAAGGAAGATGACGTCAAGGCAAGGAAAATAATCATCTACTCAGTAAGAGATCATCTCCTACCTCGTATTGCCAACCTGATGAAATATCCCTGATCCAGCTGATCTGGATATCTACTGTTGAATTACGGTTTTTACTGAAGTCTAATACTCTAAGGGTTTTTGGATGCATTTGAGTTAATGTGTGAACATGCTTGGTGATTTTCGCATGTGTGTTTCATTCATTAAGTGTGTTAGCAATATAAAGATAATGCATGCGAAAGAAAGGACAACACAACTCATTGATATATATAATGAGGAAAAAGCAGTGTTATCCCCAGTTTAGGGATAACTAAGGAGATTATGTCTTGAGGCTCACAAGTACTAGACATGGAGTACCGAGAGCCAGATCGACTTGAGCATGGCCCTGGAGGGCCCATCTTTTCTTCCTTCAACGCCTCCACTTTGTCAGCAGCAACAACATCCATCACCTCAACCTGGTCCTGTAGCAGAAGTGGGTCTTGATCCATGAGGAAATGAGTCCGGGTATCATGGTATGTGTCACTTTGATCCTCAAAACCTTTGAATATGTGCATTTGATTCTTTTTGTTTCTAACGGGTGCTTGGATCTTATACCTATCCACTTGACCATATCTCGGGGGAATGACAGGATGCCCTAGTAAGCTTGTGCCCATAGGTTTTGAGTTGCCACTAGGGGGATTCATGAGAAGCCATCGTCCGCTCCCACCATACTTACCACTTTCCATCTTTCTCCCGCTCATCCATCCCATTACACTGGTCCGAGCATTGGGTTGACCAAATATTTAAGGGTTGCACCTTACCTTGTGGGAAGAAGGGGCTAAAGGCCCAGAGGGTAAAAATAGTTGGCAAAACATAGAAGCCAAAGAATGAACCTCGAGATGCTTCACCCAAGGATCCCCGAGAAAGCAATAAAAACCTTCTTAGCAAGAAACAGGGGGACCCATAAAAATAATAAAACAAGACCTGGTTAGAGGTAGGGGGTCTCATCACGAGCCAGCCTATTAGGTCCATGGGCATCTACCAGTATGACACTACTAGCAGCTGGTCACCACGCCAGGTTAGTGGCTCTTGGTGGCATAGCCAAGAGAAAGGGGGTCTCATTACGAGCCAGCCTTCTCATTTCCGTGAAATGCTTGTGGGTGACATTGCCACCACTGGTCACCACGCCAGGGCAGTGTCCCATAGCTAGCTTCTTGAAGAAAAAACAATAAAATAAAGACAAAATGCATGAATGGGCTTGGAGACATTTGCATCCATGACAGGTGTAGCTCACCCTCTTCAGAGGCACCCACAGGAAGCCATGCATTTCCCTGTTATCACTGCACCCCTTGCCCAAACATCCCTTATCCACTACACCCACTCACATGGCTTAGATTTGATCTCTCCCGGAAACACCCCACATCCAGTGAGCATTAGCCTACTAGGACGCCCTGTCACTTCCTCCGAACTTGGCTTGTAGATTAGTATAATGTCTTTGAACACTTGTCCGGGTAAAAGGGGTTTTATGCACATGTTTAATAAACTTGATGATTAGATGTGATTGACATTTCTATGATCCCTGTGACTTATGAGCCCATGGAGGGTGTATCTGTTGATGTGCAGGACCATACCCAATGGACAGGTACCCTTATGGACAGGTACACATTGGGAGATGATTAGTTCGGACCTCCATGGGGCTGGAAGCCCATCAAATGGATGTTGAGACCCCAACAAGGGGCACAGATAGATCAGAGGGTTTGCACTGAAGAAGAGGAGGACGTTCCACCAGAGCCAGCTTAGCAGACCTGTACCTAGGGGGGTTGTGCCCTTTCCGCCAGGACGTTGGCCTTGGAAGGCCCATGACGTCACCCAGGACACCTATGACGTCATCCAACACTTGTAGAGGTTTTGGGAGGCAGTTATGTGCCAAGTGGCACGTGTGGCAGGTTCTGGAGGCCCAAGGAGGCCTAACGTTTTGCTCCAGGAGGCCAACGTTGCCCTGAAGGGGCCTAACATCACCCTAAAAGGGCATCACATCATCACTTTTGCTTGATTAGGGTTTTAATTATGACATTTAATGTAAAACAATATT
The DNA here is from genome assembly GCA_032191745.1 of Picea mariana. Taxonomy (NCBI): domain Eukaryota; kingdom Viridiplantae; phylum Streptophyta; class Pinopsida; order Pinales; family Pinaceae; genus Picea; species Picea mariana. The sequence goes on from JASDQU010500481.1 coordinate 110,023, forward strand.
ATTATGTATTTTGGCCATGTCGGCCTTTTGTGACCTAAAAATTAAATTAAGGTCATTGCTATTGTATAAGTAGAGAGCTAAAACTCTATTTTTCTCATCATCTTTCATTCACCACTTGGTGAGGTCTGAAATTTGCACCCTTCTTAGGGTTATTGGCTGAAATTCTAGTGCGCACTTGTTGAAGGAGGCTTATTTTTGTTATCTTTGGAATTTTCTTGGTGGAAGTTTTATAACTAGGGTTTGGTTTGATGAATACTTGGTGAATGTAAGTGAATTTCTGCAATCCTTCCCTTACTTGAATGGTTATAGTGTTTTACTTGCATTTTGTTAATGAAATTCGCTGGAATAAACCCTAGGAAATAAGCACATGTTGGTGTCCTTATTTTAATTCCCTACCAGATTTTGCTAAGGAGCCGTTTTTTCTGTTGGAGACATTGCTAGGGCCTTGCCATTGCAACACCCTATCTCTTGTTCTTCATCCTAGCCGTTTTTGGTGTTGAGGATATTGCTAGGGCCTTGCCATTGCAACACCCTATCATTTGCTCTTCACCCTAGCCGATTTTACTTTGTTATTGAGCTAAAGAAGCAGGAAAATGTGCTAAGGCCTAGGGTTGCCTACACCTTAGTAAGTCGTTTTCCCCTAGGGTTTGATGGTTGAAGCCTTGGCTTACGAACACTTCACCATCAACTTCCTCTTGTCTTTGGCCATACTATTATCATATTGTTCCTTCAACTCTTGCCACTATTTTTGACTCCATTTTCCCTATGAATGCATTGGTCTAAGACTTCTTGCTTAAATGCTTTGATCACAACATTCAAACATCCAATACCCTTGAACAACTACTAACACCTTCTAACCCTAGTGTAGATTGACCTGCTAACTTTGTTGTTGCTATTATTCCTTGAGTTATAGTTATACTTTGCAGCATTTTCTAAGCAATTGAAAGATTGACTAATGCTTGGTATTATCTGCTTTTGATGAATGTTGGTGTTATGATATTAATGATTAAATCGTTCTTGCTCATTCTGAAGCATTTATTGTGAATTATCGTATTGTGATAATTGTTGCTATACATTTTTGCTTACTTCGTCAATATATTAGTCAATTGCTTTATTTGAGAATGAAATATTCTAAGTTGTAAAAGTGGAAAAAACCCCTTTTATTTTGGTGTTGGACTTTTGTCAAACACTTGGCATAATCATGTATTTGACTGCTGAAGATGAAATTTCAAATGGACAGCGGTATGTTTATTCGTTTTCTTGCTGATGTTGATGGGTTTTGACTCCTTATACCTCCCCAATGAAGTGCATAATATATTATTTTGACATTAAATAAAACCCATAAAATAATGGTGAAGACAGTCACATTTTTATGAACCAAATAATCAAACTTGGGCTGATTTTATTAAATATCAGTGGCTGATTTTATTGCAAACAGAATGGAGTAGAATACCTCTCAAAATTGAGGACAATGATTGATATGTGGGACTTTAAATCTTCAATTACACACAGCGATGAAAGAGGCACAGAACTGACCACATGTGTTGATGAAAAGGGGACGGCCCTATGGATATCTTGCGCCACCAGCTGACAGGGAAGATCAGCAGTCACAACTCAGTAATGTATCGCTTGCCCATGCAAGGTAATGCCATCCAGCAGAGGTCCATACAGCAGCAACTTCTCCCTTTGCCCTCCACGCAGCCCCTAGGCAACACGCAGCACTTGTAGATGGGGAAAAATCGGCCAGCAAGAGTAATACGCAGCCACAAATGACAACCAGCAGAGTTTGTCAGCTGAAGGTCATGCCCAGCTAGATGATAACACACAGAGGAAGAGGCATAACTCAGCTTCAGTAACCAACACGCAGCAGGAAAGTGGAGGATGCGCCCAGCTCAAGGGAAACGCCTAACTCTCCACACGTGCCAAAGGAAAACGTCCTCTCTTCCCAAATCTGAAAATGAAAGTCTTCTCCAATAAATCTTCTCGAAATCTCAATGCCAATACCTGCAAATGAAAAACCAGAATGACTTCTCCAATCTCACGGCCAGGGCAGATAGTTTCACTGCCGAATCCGAGAACCAAGGTGGGTTTCCAACTGAAACCCTCGTTTGCTCACCGAGCTCTTCTCCCAAAACTCAATTTTTGAAATGAATAGTCAATAATGTTTTTCCAACCCTCCACCGTCCTTTTTCTCTTTCACTTTTCTTTTTCTCCATTAAAATATTCATTTAATTAATAATTGGAGAGAAATACCCTCAAAGAGGGGTTTAATATTAATAAACTCACTTTTCCTAAGTTTCACTTTATAATTCGAAAGTGACTTTACCAATATCATTTCCCTAACTCATCCATCTAATGGTTTACGGGAAATTGTGTAAACCACCACGGTATTCTGACTGCCTAGGAGAAATGGGACATTACAGAGAAAGTCCCTGATTATATGAAGTACTAACTAGCAAGTGACCTTGCAAATATAGTTTTCATGTTGCTTTGTTCCGTGCAGGTACATTTTGTTGATTTTTCATAAGCTAGGTTAAGCATGAAGTTTATTTCTTTTTTATCATTTAACCATAACTATAAATATTGTAGAAACCAAGATCACAAGAAGAAGCACCATGCACAAGAACACAAAATGTATCCTAGGAAACCCTTCTCAACAAGGGAAGAAAACTCAGCCATCCTTTGCTATATTCTTCAAGAGAAAGACCTTTCACCACCAAGAAAGACCTTAGCACACAAGAGGGTGCTCAAACCCTAGAACTCTAGTGCCCAAGAGAGGTGCACACCTTTTGCCAAATAAGTGTACTTATTGAAATTTCCAAACTCACAAGAAAGATATGATTCCACAATGGGGAATCTTCCCTTACTTATATTAGACTTGTCCTATCAACTGAAGTGTCTATTGGCTCATCAGGGCCGACCTCTCTAAGTCAAATATAATAATAATAATTATTATTATTATTAATATTATCCAGATTAATTATCTTTTACCTTTATTATTAATCACATTAAGGTAGGGTCGGCCTGTACCCTTTACATAACAATTAGGGTTACAAGCAGGTCTGACTCTTGAACAACATATAGCAAAGGATTTGATACACCCACTAGTGCTCATCCACTAGGGGCACATCCTTAGGGATGTCATATCTCTGGTTCACTGCATTACACAGAGGAACCAGATCTTCACACGTTCACCTTTGATCGTCCACATGCATGTCCACTCTACAAATCTTCTTTCTCACTGTCACACACAAGAGAATCATCTGGAGTCTTCTCGTCAACTATGTTGCTCAAAGGAGGCTAATACATCATCTTCATTTCTGTTCACATGATGATGCACCCAACACTTTGGGATTTCACATGTTCACCTTGTGCTCAGCCACAGGCACGTCTAACTCAACAAATCGCCTTTCCCACTGGATAATCATCTGGAGTTCTTCTCAACTCTCTGAATGGAGGAGGTCATCTCTACGTTCCTAGCTCTGTCTCAGGCAGAAACCACATACCCTTCTTAGGGGCTTTCTCTCAGGTTTGTAAGCTGAGAGAAAGACTCACATAGTTACAATGATCCACACCTCACAGGTTTGTAAGCTGGAGAATGTCTCACATAGCTACAATCATCAACACTCCCTCTTAGCTAGGGAGGCATTCTTCATCATGCCACGTCTCACACGGATGTTCTCTGAATTTTGTTTTTGGCTGGAGTCATCAATACTCCCTCTCAATTTGGCAGGCATTTTTCACCAAGTTAGTCTAGTGCAGATGTCTGTAATTTGCTTATGTGTAGGGAGGTACTGCATGTGTACGCTCTGCATCATATCTCTGATATAAGGATATTCCATCTCATCGTAATAGGAAACATTGGGTTCTCAAGGAGCTTTACACACAGCTCTTGGTTAGCATCATAGGATCCATCTCATGGTCAAGTAAATCTATCAGAAGCTTGTGAAGCCACATTGCTTTGCACACTCATTGTTATATACTCTGCCTCTGTGGTGCTCAAGGACATAGAGTTTCATTTTCTGCTGCATTAGGAAACCATGGAAAA
>JASDQU010500482.1:8845-31561 GCA_032191745.1 Picea mariana
CATTCGAATGCCACCTCACCATAGAAGTTTCTCCTTCTAGAAGATTCGAGAAAACACTTGTTTTTCCCACGTGTAGGCATTCTTGCACTCTGCCTATAGAGAAACTTGTGAACATCTCGCACCCTAGCTATGGTGCAACCTACGAGAATCAGGCATTCTCGCACCCTGCCTATATAGCAACCTGCAAACTTCCTTTTTTACAGGGTTTTTACAAGGGAAAATGCAACTTCTTTTCTCAGGAAAAGTTCTTCTCCCTTATCTCTTTAGGAACTCAGGTCACTGACCCCTCTGAAGGAAACATATAGGTTTACATGATTAACGATCATAGGGATGACGAAAATAATGTGTAACAGTTACCTTCAAATATGCAAGAGTTTGGATCATCCATAAAACCTGAGTGCAACAAGTAGCAACATCAATGTACTCTACCTTTGTAGTTGATAACGAAATAGATATCTACATTTTACTAAGCCATGCTACTAACGAGTCACCCAAGAAGAATGCACCTCCACTGGTGCTCTTTCTCTCATCCACACAATTTTCCCAATCAACATCTGAATAAGCAGTTAGCTGAAAATTTTGGTTTCTAGGATAACAGAGACCATAATTCATTGTGCCCTTCAAGTATTTGAATATCCTTGTTACAACTACTAAATGACTCTTTTTAGGAGCAGACTGATAATGACCTACCATTCCAACAACTTGCATTATATCAGGACAGGATGTTGTGATGTACATAAGACTTCCTATCATTGATCGATATGTCCTTTGATCAACATTAGGTGAAATATCATCTTTACTGAGCTTGCAACCCACCACCATAGGTGTACTAACAGGAGAATAATCTACATAAACCAAAAAAACTAATAATGTCATCTACATAAACCAAAACAACTAGTAAATCATCACCTTCATACTTAATGTAGAGATTTTTGTCAACCGTACCTTTCTTGAACCCTTTGTCTTGTAAAAATTTGTCCAGTCTATAATACCAAGCTAGTGGTGCTTGTTTCAGTCCATATAAATCCTTCTTCAGTTTGCAGACATAGTCAGGATTATCTGTCAATGAGAATCCTTCAGGTTGCTCCATATATACTTCTTCATCTAGATCTCCATTAAGAAATGCTGACTTAACATCCATCTGATACACTTTAAAGTTCTTATGACATGAATATGAAAGCAACATTCTGATGGTTTCCAATCTTACCACTGCTGCAAAGGTTTCATCAAAATCCCATCCTTCAACTTGTGCATACCCTTTACAAACCAATCTGGCTTAATTCCTAACAACTTGTCCTTTTTCATTCATTTTATTCTTGAACACCCATTTGGAGCCTATTACATTCTTATCTTCAGGTCTAGGAACAAGCTACCAAGTATTGTTCTTCTCAATCTGATCAAGCTCTTCATTCATAGCTCTAATCCAATCATCATGCTTGCTGGCTTCATCAAAGTTTTTAGGTTCAATCATATATAGAAAAGCAATCTGAGATTGTTCTGAGTCTTTAATCAATTTCCTTCTTATCTGAACTCCTTTATTTATATCTCCAATTATATGATTTTTAGGATGATTCTTTCTAACTATTTTGAGAGGTGTTTTTGTTTCTTTCTGCTAATCTGTGTCATCCTAAGTATTTGTGTCTTCATCTGATTCAAATTCTTCTCTTTCTGATCCTTGGACCTATTCATCTTCATCTCCAGCTATATCTTCTGTGTTTGGTTCAACACTTCTTACATTTCGTACCGAGATTTCTTTATCAACTTTTATGTCGATACAATCAACCAATTTATGCAACCTCTTATTATAACATCTATATCCTTTACTGTTTTTAGCATAACCTAAGAAGATACCTTCATCATCCTTGTCATCATATTTGCCAATATTTTCATCATTATTCTTGATGTAACATTTACACCCAAAGACTTTAAAATGCTTGATTGAAGCAGGTCTTCCAAACCATAGTTCATAAAGAGTCTTTTCACTATGTGGCCTGAGATGAGCTTTGTTAAGGATATGAACAAATGTATGGATTGCTTCCACCCAATATGTTTGAGCAATATTCCTTTCATTCATCATTGATCTTGCCATCTACTGAACTAATCTATTTTGCCTCTCAACTACTCCATTTTTCTTTGGAGTCCTTGGAATAGTGTATTCTCGTTTGATTACATGTTTATCACAGACCTCTTTGAAGTTCCATGAACTGAACTCTCCTTCTCTATCAGACCTTATTGCCTTCAATATTTTTCCTGTTTGATTCTCATTCAGAGCCTTAAACACTTTGAATTTTTCAAATTCTTCAGATTTTTCCTTCAAAAAGGAAACCCATGTTAGTCTAGAATAATCATCAATGATCAACATAAAATAGTTTTATTTCCCTGTACCTTCTTTTCTTGATGGTCCACATAAGTCCATATGTACTAACTGGAGAGGTTTTTCTATTGAAGGAAAGTTTTTAGATTTGAACTGTGTCCAAGTAAGCTTTCCTTTCTGGGAAGGTTTACAAATAGAGTCATATGGATTTGATATTTTTGGAAGATATTTTACCGCCCCATTGTTTCTAAGCTTGATTATATGATCAAAATTTAGGTGTCCAAGTCTCCTATTCCATAGCCAACTTTCATCATACTTGCTTAATTGGCATTCTTCTTCTTCTTATTTTAACACATAGACATTGTTTTCTGTTCTTATCCCTTTTGCAACCAACTGGCTTGAATTCATAGACTTTATTTTACAATCTTTAGAAGTAAAAAAAACTTCACATCCTCTGTCACAAATTTGACTGACACTTACTAGGTTATGTTTCATACCATCTACAAACAACATATCTTGAGATTTTCCTTTTCCATTACTCAGACTTACTATTCCTTTACCTTTTATTTTTCCTGGTGCATCATTTCCAAAAGTTACATTCCCTGATTTGCTTTCACTTAGAGTTAGAAACTTACTTTTGTCTCCAGTAATATGTTTGGAACATCCACTGTCAATATACCAGGGATTATTTTGACTTTGGGCTGATAACACTAGTCCACAATTGTCATCTTCTTTCTTCTTCCAAACCTTGAAATTTTCAGAAGTGGGATTCAAATCTAGCCTATAATTCCTTAAGTGACAATCTACAGCTTTATGTCCATAATTGTGGCAGGTGTAACATTCTGGTTCACTAAATAATAGATCATAATGATTGTTATGCTCATAACTATTGTTATGCTCAACCTGCATCTTTTTCCTAGCCATCACATGATTTATAGTCTGTGGTTGTTTGTTGCTTGGCTGTCTTAATCTTTATTGTGGCAGATAATTATTCCTTGAGTATCTTGATTGCTCATATCTAAATCTTAAAGAACAAGTTATAGATTTGTGACCAAAGTTAGAACAGAAAAAACAATATCTATAGAAAAATCTTTTGTATCTGAAAAAAGACTATCTTCTTTGAGCGTGTTGATTTCTTCCATGCTGATAATTTCTTTGATCTACAAATTCGGTTCTAGTACTTTTTCTTTCATTCCTTCTTGGTGACTAATTTTCTTTCTTTGTTTCTGCAGAGTGGTTGTTGTCAATGATTGTAGATTTGACAAACTTGATGGATTCTGTATTTCTTGGATGATCACTACTTGATCCTTCTTCATAGCCCAAGCCAGCTTTCAACTTTGGATTCCTTTTCTGATTTAGAATGGAGGTTAATCCTTCTAAGGCTTTAATACTTGACAGATTTTGGTGATACAATGCCTTAAACTTCTCCATCTCTTTTCTAGTTTTTACTATTTCTTCTTCTAAGTCTTCACATCTCGCTTTCTTCTATGATAACTATTGTTTTAGAATGTCCTCTATTTTCTTTGCCTCTTCTAACTCCACTTTTAGCAAGGCAAAGTCTTCATTAGGTTTTTTACCTTTCATTTTAAACTGCATCAACAACTGTTTTTGTTTTCTCTTCTTAAATCTGAGTCTGTCAATTTCTTCCAAGGCACTGATTAATTCACCTTCCATATCCACCACAACTTCTTCGTCATCCATGCCACCTGATGTGTGTTCATCATCAATATCTCCCATATCCAAAAGCATAAAATAATTCACTTTGTCTTTGCAGGATGAATTGTTATCTATGTCTTCTGAGGAGTCGTCATTATTTGCACACAAACTTTTCCTTTTACCATATTTCTTAAATTTGTATTTCTTTTCATCATCAGAGTTCTGGTCCCTTTTCTTGTGAGGACACTTATATGAAAAATGACCTATCTTACCACAGTTAAAACATTTGAAGGGCAACTTGCCTTGATATTTTCCTGATCCTTCTTTAACCTTCTCATAAATTTTTCCTCAATATCATCTAATTCTGAATCAATATTCTTGTCTGCTTTAAAATATGTTTCTCTAGTGATGGAATTATCTTTACCAATTCCCATTTCATATGCAGTTAGAGTTCCTAGGATTTGATCTATTGACAGAGTTTTAAGATCATTTAATTCTTCTATTGCAAAAACTTTTGGATTAAATCTATCAAGCAAAGATCTTAAAGTCTTATGAACTAAAAATACATCTTCAATCTTCTCACCAAGACCCTTCATGGCATTCACAAGATCTTCAACTTTTAAAAAATAATTACTAAATGTTTCATCCTCATTCATCTTTAGTTGTTCAAATTTCAATCTGTATGTTTGAAGTTTGACATCTTTTACTTTCTCATTTCCTTCATAATTGCTAATAAATTTATCCCACATTGCTTTGGCATATTCAAGATGCATCACCTTTACAAACTCAGCTTCAACAAGTCCATTTAAGATAGCATTCATTGCCTTTGCATTGAAACTAAATTCTAACTTATCATCTTTAGAAGATAGCACAACATGATTTATATATCCAGTTTCTACTACATCCCAAACATCAACACCTAAGGTCGTTATGTATGGTCTCATTCTAACCTTATAGAAGGAAAAATTTGTTCCATCAAATAGAGGAGGCTTATTGGCTGAATTCCCTTCATGACTTGTCATTTTTAAGCTTACAGATCTACCTATAAATAAAAGGAACCTGCTCTGATACCAATTGTTGAAATTACTAAGACAGCTGAGAGGGGGGGGGGTGAATCAGTTGTCACTAAGCTTAAACAATCATATGACTATTCAGACAATTTTTAATCTTCTCCAAGTGACCATAAATATTATACAAGATATGAACAAGATAAATAATGAACATCAGTCACACATAAGATATACATAGAGATAATTTTTCACGAGGAAACCCATAAAGGGGGAAAACCTCTTCTTCTTCGAATGATAGGAAGTCTTTTAAGTTATGTACATCATCTATCTTTGGGAACCAACTCAATGTGAGGTTATCACCTCTATTTTACAAGCTCCAACTTGTTGAGAGCACCAATCCTTTGATTTCTCTAGCACCCACTAGAAGGAAGCACCAACTTCCCGAGTGTTTCAGCACCAACTGGATGGAAGCACCTACTTCCACTTATACAAGAACCAAGTTGTATAAACAAAACTCTGTGTTTTCCCTAGAACCACCCTACCACCTTGTTTTCTAGCCACAACTAGATGGAAGATACAATTTGCAATATTCAAGCACCAACTTGAATACCAGAGGACCACAGTCCTCCCTAGCACCACCCTACCTCCCTGATTATAAATAAATGATTGAATAACCAACAATACAGATATATCAATTCTTACCACTTCTTCTCTGTTCTTCAATTCTTCTCTGCTTCACTAGTCTTCTCCTCTATTCATACTTGGTTTGACTAGTTGTCTCTTTCTATATTTTCTTTTTCTACTCCTCTCAATCTCTTTGGTATGTGTTCAATATGCTCTCTTCACCTTTTCTATTATGTTCAGCTTCTGTTTCTCATCTCTGAGTTTGATCTCACATTATGCATACTGTGGTTTTCCTTTCTCCCAGTTCAAATATTTTTTTAGTGAGAAAAACCAACCTCACACAGTCATGACATTTCTCTTTTATGCTCTCCACAAATTCAGTTACACCTCGAATCTCCAAAGAAATGCATTAACTACTGAATCGCCAAACGTCCAAGAACTATGATTAAGTTCTACTAATTGAATCGTAACTGAACAATTAATCGTGAAGTGAAAAATAGCCCTTCGATAAAATTCCTGATTAATCAACATCGTTGGATTACATCTGCAGGGTCTCCCATTTATCCCATATGACCACTGGTTGTGACCAAATTCTAAACATAAAGTGATTTCGCGATTTCGCATATCGCGACCTCCTGCTGTGAGTTGCTTCCAAACTCCTGAAATGCAAAAATCTGAAATGGAGCTTAGAAATGCTAGCTCCTTCACTTCTCTTCCTCTAATGTGACCTCAAGTTATGACCAGGGGCCAAGAACGACGGTGTTTCATGATTTTGCATATCGTAACCTCCTGCTGTGAGTTGCTTCCAAACTCCTGAAACGGGAAATTCTGAAATGTTTCATATCAGATCAACGACTGAGATCTCTCCCTCTGATCGATGGTTGCGATCAATATCGTGGACTCTAAATTAATATCATATCAACAGTCCAGATCCTTGGTGATCCGACGATCCAGATCATTTCGCAACATCGCATATCGCAATATCCTATGTCATATTCCTTTGACTCCTCCAATGTGCAAGTCAACGAAATTCCAATCGCTCGCCACGTGTCCTCTGGCCTCAATGGACATGATTTTTTCGTGACCTCGCATATCACGAGTTCCCACACCACGATCCTTTGACTTCTTCACTCTTTGAGTCAGCGAAACAATGACCCTTTGTCACATTCCCTCCTTGACCACAGATGGTCCAGATGATTTCAGGACGATCAACGAATGTGATCTTTTCGGAACGATCAACGACTCTGATCTTTTCAGAACAATCAATGGCTGTGATATTTTCTTGAATTCCAACAACTCAGCCTTATCCTCTTCACAGTTATATAGGATCTGACGGCTGTTGATCCGCGACGCTCAGATCCAACGTCTGAGATTTGTTCTCCTCTTTTGCATGCTCTTCTTGTCTGAATTTAGATCTGATGACCATCGAGAATTCAGGATGAGTGATCCAATGATCACTATTCTCCTCTTCTGTGCAATCTTCCTATTTGAGGACCATCGGTAATTTCGAACGAGTAATCCAACGATCACTTTTTCTCCTCCTCCTAAGCTTACACTTCTGTTCTTTCCATGCCAGCATGGATGATCTACTAATCTTGCTATCATTGGCAAACAAGTATACTCTCGTCGTGTTGATATTGCCATCAATGACAAACAAGCATACTCTACCAGTCTGTTTGTAAATATGCCAACAAGCCCCATTTTGGCCCTTGGTTATGGAAGGTTGCGAAGATTAAGGAAAGAAGCGTGAAGTGCAAACTGCGCAGAAGACAAGTTGACTGAGATTGGGTCGAAGTGACCAAAAGAGCAGAAAAGACGGAGTGAAGTAAGAGAAAGAAAGTCGTTGGATGAGGAGATCGAGAAAGACAGATCAACAAGGAAGATGGATCATGGATGAATCAATAAGCGAAAAAAGCCACCAATGGATGCTTTGGAGCACCTCACAAGAAAGAAGGAAAGATAGGCTGGCGAAGCCCTAAAAACATGAGTCAAGTTGACCTGGGGTTTTAGACACTTAGGGTTTTGGTATTTAGGGTTTTGACACCTAGGTTTTGGCCTAAGGTTGTCTGAGAGTCATTGTAATTTATAAATAAAGGTCAAGAGGACTTGTGATAGGTTCAATTATGGGATGATGAGTGATTGTTGTTATTGTTGAGAGAGAAGTATCGTGTTGCAAGAGAAGTCTGTGTTGTAAGATCTTTAGCTGGGTGCGAAGATTAACCTTGTAGCTGGGTGCGTAGGGAGGGGAGAGAAGAAGAGAAATAAAGAGAGATCTGCAAGCTAAGAGTGTAGATAAAAATGTATGCTTTCATCTAATACATTATAAAGAGAAGTTCTATGGACGTAGCCCTAGGGAAAGGGTGAACCACTTATATCTTGTTGTTGTGTGTGATTGATGTTGTGTTATTTTGATCTATGATATAATGTTAATGCAATATTGTGTTAGATATGAGATATAGTTCACGCAGTAGGCTTAAGAAAGATAAAGAATAACTAGATCTATGTGAGAGTGTTGCCCTGGATCCACTTTGCATTTACTCTGGTTGTAGACACCTATGTCCTGCAACCCCTATAGCTACTTCAGGTGAGACTGCATCTGCTTTGCAGGTGTTTCCGAAAGGGCCAGTAGTCAGGGCTTGTTGGTGCGCTGTTATAACTAAACCTTGGGTCTGCCCTTGTGCCAACAAATGGTTCCGTTGCCGAGACCAGGATCTTCTTGAGGGAATGTCAAGGTGGTTTCCATCGAAGACAAAGATTCATAAGTGGATAGAAGAACAAGAGAAGAACTTCACTGAAGCTCAGAATAATAACCCTAATATTAGTATAGAGGATTGGTTGGGAAGGTATATCTTTACTGATATACATGAGATTTTCTTTGGAGGAATTCATAAGGAGATATACAAGTGGCTAGCTAGATTAGAAGATACCCAGTTCAAAATTAGACTCAGACCACCTGTGGTTTGGATGTTGGTGCTGATCAAGAAGGTCAAGAGAGTTGATAACACCAAGTCAAGAGCACTAGATAACTGGTTTGATAGTACAATTGGAGGGTAAATTACTGAGTTTGCTATTGATAGAGTAGAATCATATATCCAAGCAAAGAGATATTTATTTAAGGGACCGAGAGGAAAAGTTTTACACTTCTTGAAGTTGAATATCAAGATGCTATTTCATGAGAAGAACATCCTGAAGATACAGTAGTGGGTCAGATTGAAAAAGGTAATGTTCAAGAATTCAGATAGTGACAGTGACATAGAGGTCGAACACACACACAGTGGGAGAACCTTCATAGAAGTTCCTCTAGTGAACTTGTTTGAGAATAATCACGAACCACCAGCACATTAAGAAGTGTTCTACAGTGGAGAAGAAGAAGAGCTATTGAATGAGGAACATTCAGAGTTCGCTAGGGCAGAAGAAGGGAATATTGAAAAACCTCACCGAGAAGAGTCAACAACTTCAGGAACTGCGCAGACTGTTGAAGTAAGTACTGTTATGTCTGCTTTTGTTTTAAAAACATTAAGTAACCAGAGTAACCTAAGTTATCAGAGCACTCAAAGCACTGGTATAAGTGGTTCAGTGCATACTCAGTCAGGAACCCTAGGAAGATCTATGGCAGATAAGATGAGGTTACCCACCTTTAGGAGAGATGGATATGAAGATCCTGATCAACATTGGTTCTTATGCGAAGCTGTATGGAGTATTAATAATGTCACCGAAGAAGATGTTAAGAGAGATCAGTTAAGTACTACCCTGAGAGACCGCACACTGAGATGGTACATGAAGTTCATCCAAGGAGTTGTACAGCCGAGACCACTAAATGAGATCAAGACTGCGTTGATTTCAGAATTCAAGAAACCCAAGTCAGAGTCGCAATGCATCACAGAGTTGAAAGAAATCAAGAAAAAAGTAGCTGAACTTGTTTGGGAGTTTGATCAAAGGTTTAAGACTCTGACAAGCCATTTGAGTTTTCAGATTCCAAACGAACAGAATAAAGAATGGTTCATTTCTTCCCTCTTACCACACATCATAGTCCCTCTGATGCAACATAAGATCGCTTCGCAATCTGAGGCGCTGGAGATCACTATGAAAATAGAATCATCCCCTATGGGAAAGTCCAACTTAGGTATGAGTCAAATTTTGAGTCAACTAACTATCTTATCACTGCAGGTCGAAGATATGAAGAAAGATAAGGGAAAAGATAAAAGAGAAGATATTTGGTCTATCAGATGAAAATCAAAAGGTCATGAAAAGGATCACTATCCTCTATTTCATGAGTACTTGGCTTTAGGAGCCCCGAGCCCTTTGAAGCAAGTTACTCTACCTTGATGTGAGGTATGTAGAAATAGGCATCACCCTAGAGAATGCCATTACATGCAAAAATATGTCCAGACACCTACCAACCTTTATTACACCTTCTGTAAATCTGTGGGGAATGATGAGAAATATTGTAGGGCTTATGACCTCTTGCATGAAATATCAAGAGACACATATAGAATTCAAGGCAAAGTACAACAAGAAGGAAATACCACACAGTTTAACTCCCCAGGAAGAGGAAACTTCAACGCTCGTGGTAGATTCAGAGGAAGAGGACAACGAGGAGGCATGGGCTGAGGTTGAGGTCAAATCATTTGTTATAACTGTGCACAAACAGGTCACTTGGAAAGGGACTGTCAGAACCCTTGTACCACTTTCAGTTACTGCAACTCATTTGAACATGTCATAGAATATTGTCCTACATTGTTAGCCAAACTTTATGAAAGATGAGGATGGAACTAACAAGTACAACTAATATTAGCAGAATCTCGCGGAGTGGATCCTAGATTCATCGTTATCACTAGAGGAGGCACTACTACATGAGAAGACAAGGTGACTCCAGGGAAGATTATAGAAGAATCAGGAATTAGAAGAGCTGCGGAGAAGACACATGAGTTTGATCCAAAGAAAGAGAAGAAGACATTTGAAGAGGCAAGAAAAGAGTTTGAAAGAGATCATGCTTCTTCATCAAAGACCAGAAGTGAGAGAATGTGGAATACCCCTGGCCTTTGATCAGTCTGCTTCACCCAGAGAAGGAAAAGAGGTAAGCAGACTTATGGAATTCTTATGTACTTGCATTAATTTGATTAAGGATGAAAAGGCCATACAAGAAATACAAAATTTGATCAGACAATATGGGATAGGAAGAATATATCCTCTACTACATAAAGTAGTACATCAACTATCCAAAAAGAGAAGGACAGATAAGGAACTACGCCTTAATTCCCAAATTGGAGATTATGATATAGATTATGTGGTCCTTGACTAAGGGTTGGAGGTCAATGTTATGACGAAGCAGAACTGGGAAATGATGGGAAAACTTAAGTTTATCTATTCTCCTATCAAGCTTAGGATGGCTAATCAGCAGGAAGTAAGCCCCTTTGGTAGGCTGAATCATGTCCCCATGGAAATCAATGGGGTAAGAACATTTGTGGACTTCAAGGTGATTGAGATAGTTGATGATAGCTGTCCTTATCCTGCATTGTTAGGAATTGATTGGGATTTCAACAATTCCACTTTTGTTGACTTAAAGAAAAGAAGAATGACATTTGAAGGTGATGGCCTTAGGGTCATTGCACCTCTAGATCCTAATGAAGGTCAAAGATACACATAACCCATCAAAGAGGAAGATTGTGCACATGAGCTAGAGAATATATATAAATTGACAGCAAGACAACATGATTACATTAACCCTACAACATATGAGAATTTGAGCTGGAGAAGTGATATCACATGCTCATCGGACTCATAATAAGCATTGGAGAACTGGCAGAACAAAATGTATGAATTTTCTGCATGGAGATGTGCTAGATTGAACAGGGAAGTTCACTGGATTGGAACATAAGTAAGTAACTTGCCCACATTTGATGGTTTAACTCACTTAGAAATGTTCTTACTAGAATTTGAAGAAGTTGTACCAGTACAATAGAGATTTTTGGCACTAGATGAGGCTTTGAAAGCTACTCTAGCAAGATGGTGGGGGACACATAAAAGCAACATCGCAGACTAGATGTAATGTCGCACTTTGATGACAACACGATTTTCAGACAACATTGAAGCATGCAAAGTTATATACACAGGTCAAATATGTCTGAAGGACCATGTGAGAGGTTGTCAAGAGGCCTGGAGAAGCATTCCTCAAGAGCAGTGGGTGCATAAATTCATCAATACTCTAGAAACAATGCCTATCAATTGGTATCTTCAAGCAGAACTGCACCTCACCACTTCAGATTGGTATGGTATGACTCAGAAATTTGTATATACATTCTTATTTGAAATTCAATATCCCATGGTGGATCATGATTTATAGGTTGTTAGACAGAAAGTCTTTGAGGAGGCACCTAGCCTCCCTGTGGAGCAAGAAGAGGATGAATGGACCACACCTCTTCAGAAACTGCAAGGATGTTACAATATCTGTAACATCAATGCCGATGAAGACGATAATCCTAGGAATGTGAACATCGCAGAAAAGGAAGGACAAAGAGACATAGAAGGACAAGGAGTCAAACTACCTTTCATTGGAAAACTGATCAAATCAAGAAAGTTAATATTTTAACAGAGCAAGCATCTAAGATTGCTAATGTTGGAGATTACTGGAATGATGCCACCATTGATAAGATCATAGAATTACTGCATGAATATCAGGACTTTTTCCCAACCAAGTTCACTGATATGAAGGGCATAAAAGGGCCCATGGGAGAGATGAATATCCCCTTGAAACCAGATGCAAGGCCAGTCAAGCAGAGACCCTACAGATTGAATCTGAAATATAAGGAGAAAGTGAAGATTGAATTAGACAGAATGTTGGAAGTAGGAATCATAGAACCTGTTGAAGAGTCAGAGTGGATTATCCCTATGTAGATCTCAGGAAGATGAATGATGCATGTTTACATGACCCATTCCCTACACTGTTTACAGACTAAGTGTTAGATAATGTAGGAGGATAGGAGGTATATTTCTTTACAGATGGATTTCAGGTTACCACCAGATTAGGATTGCTAAAGAAGATCACCATAATACCACATTTGCAACAGAATGGGGTTCCTACCAGTACACAGTGATGCCTTTCGGATTGAAGAATGCACCAACCATATTTTCTAGGGTGGTGGTTGAAGCATTCAAGGAGTTTTTACATAAATTTTTGGAAGCATATTTTGATGATTGGACTGTTTTCAACTTATTACAAAATCATATTGAATGCTTAAGACTAATGTTGGATAAGTGCAGGCAATGTCATATTTCCCTGGATCTGAAGAAGTGCATCTTCTTTTCACCCTTTGGAGTGTTGCTGGGCCATATTGTGTGTAAGCAGGGGTTGCTAGTAGATCCGTCCAAGATTGCCATTATTTTTGATCTACCCCATCCTACTTCAGTTAGACAACTGTGCACTACACTGTGACATACTGGATACTACAGGAATTTCATTAAGGGCTATGCACAAATTACAACACCCATGGAGAAGCTTCTAAACAAAGATTTTCAGTTTCAATGGACAGAAGAATGTCAGTAGAGCTTCGACACACTAAAACAGAAAATGGTTACTGCGCCTATTCTAGTTTTCCCAGATTGGAGAAAGGAATTTAACATGCATGTAAATGATTCATATATTGAACTAGGAGCAGTGTTAGCACAACCAGGTGTAGGATATATTGACCACCCGTTAGCCTTTGCTAGCAGAAAGCTATCTACAACTGAGATAAACTACACTACCACTGAGAGAGAAGGTTTAGCCATGGTGTACGCATTGTAGAAGTTTCGACACTACTTGTTGGGAGGACATTTTAAGATGTTCACTGATCAATCTGTGTTGAAATACCTAGTCAACAAGCCAATGTTGGGGGGAAGAATATGCAGATGGCTACTGTTATTCTAGGAATATGATTTTGAGATTGTGGTCAAACCAGGGAAAATGAACAAGGGACCTGATCATTTGTCTAGGTTGGAGCATGGAGAGAAACCTACTACTTTGGAGGATACACCACTAAATGCATATTTTTTGTCAATTAGAAGGGTTGATGACCACTTCACTGAGATAGTCCATTTCTTGTCAACAGGAATGACACCTAGTGAATATAAAATCACCCAGAAGAAAAATCTGGTAGTGTGTGTTGCAGAATTTTCACTTATAAGCGGACAACTATACAAGATGGGACTTTATGAGATCCTAAGGAGATGTGTTATGGAGGAAGAGATACCACTGATTTTAGTAGAAGCACATGAAGGCATCGAAGGATGACACTACGGAGGGAAAGCAACAACAAAGAAGGTTCTTAGATTTGGCCTATGGTGGCCTACTTTACGTAAAGCCTACGATGTATGCCAAAGAGTTGGGAAGCCTTCCCAAAGAGTTGAGATGACTTTAGCACCACAAATGACTTCGCGGGCATTTGAGAAATGGGCAATTGATTTCATGGGACCTATAAACCCACCAAGGAAGCACACAAGAGCTAGATACATCATCAATATGACAAAGCATTTGACAAGATGGACAAAAGAAAGAGTAGTTAAAGAATGTAGTGCGACTACAACTGCACGATTTATATTTGAGTATATCATAACCAGGTTTGGATGCCCAAAGACCCTGATGAGAGATCAAGGTACACACTTTATTAATAAGACTATTGAAGCTTTGACTCGGGAATTTGAAGTCCACCATAAGAAGAGTACTCCTTACCATCCAAAAGCAAATGGGACAGTCGAAGCTTTCAACAAGATCTTGGAGACAATGCTGACAAAGATTTGCAGTGTGAATAGGGATGACTGGGATTTGAGAGTACCAACAGTGCTATGGGCCTATAGAACTACTTGCAATAAGCTAACAATGCAGACTCCCTTTAAGTTGGTGTATGGCCTAGAAGCAGTTGTCCCTATGGAATATTTGGTTCCTAGTCTCAAAATTGAAGGATTCACAGATATGGATGACACTGACGTTGTTCAAGAGAGGCTTGCATAGTTGGTAGAACTATAATAAGATCGATTTATTGTAGGCTTCGATTAGCAGGTAAAAAAGGAACGAGAAAAGGCCTATCATGATAGGCACATCAAGAAGAAAGCCTTCAAGAAAGGAGACTTGGTATTGGTATATGACAACAAGTTCACGAAGCATCCAGGGAAGTTCAAGACACATTGGATTGGGCCATATGAGGTTTCTTACGTTACAAAAGGAGGAGCTGCGTAGTTGAATACTTTGAATGGAGAATGGAAGGAAGGTTAGGTGAATGGGAGCCCATTGAAATTGTACTATGACAACCAACTGCCTCGTAAATATTAGTAGAAGCATGAGAAAACACGTCTAGGTACCATGTGCAGTTGAAACTAGGTACCAGACACAGAAAAGACAATATGCACAAGGAAATAAGGGTGGGACTGAGGATAAAGCATAGGCTACCCCACGTAGTCCGAAGACGAAGAAAAATAGAAGGTGTTGGACCTTGGTTATGGAAGGAAGCGAAGAACGAGGAAGAAAAGGTAAAAAGCGAGCTTCGCGGGAGACACAGTGACTATCACTGGTTCGAAGTGAGTAAAAGAACATAAAATATGGAGCAAAGTGGGGAAAAGCAAGCTGCTGGATGAGGAGATCAAGGATGACAGATCAAAAAGGAAGATGGACCAAGGATGACTCAGGAAGTGGAAAAAGATAGCATTAGATTCCTTGGAGCACCGAAAGATGAAGAAGGAAAGACAGGCTGGCGAAGCCCAGAAAGAATGGGTCAAGTTGACCTAGGGTTTTGACACCTAGGTTTTGACCTGAGGCTATCAGTGAGGGATTGTAATGTATAAATAGAGGTCAATAGGACCTAGGTCGGGTCGGTACTGTGGCTGAGCCTCGTTATTGATTATTGTTTGATGGGAGAATATTGTATTATGTGTGAGAGAAGTGTTGAGAGAGAGAGCGTTATGGTATTGTAGGATCTTCAGCTGGGTGAAAAGATCAAGTCCTGCAACTGGGTGCATAGGAAGGAGAAGAGAAAGAGAGACAGAGAGAGAGGATCTGTTGGCCAAGAGCGCAGATCAAAATTGTAAGCTTTATCTAAATATATCCTAAGCATAGTTATGTGGACGTAGCCCTAGAGAGAGGGTGAACCATGCACATCTATTGTTGTGTGTGTGATTGATGCTTTGAGCTTTATGGTTATATTGTTATCTTCATTATTGTATTAGATCAGATCTATAACTGTGAAAGATAGATCTAGCTAGTTGAATGGTAGATGCATGTTATGTTGTTGTTGTAATAAGAACCACTTGATATTCCCTTGGTTGTAGACATCTTTGTCCTACAACCCCCTCATAGCTGCTTCAGGTGAGACTGCATCTGCTTCACAGGTGCTGCCGAAAGGGCTAGTAGCTAGGGCTTATTGGTCCACTCTTGGAGTTGAACCCTGGGTTTTCCCTTGTGCCAACAGAAGGTTCAGACCTAAAGTGCCTCAGGATGAGTCACATTTTAGTGTTGGGGGCCTATTGTCCCTTAGTTATGGAAGGTTGCGAAGATTAAGTAAAGAAGCGCTAAGTGAAAAATGCGCGGAAGACAAGTTGACGGAGATTGGGTCGAAGTGGCCAAAAGAGCAGAAAAGATAGATTGAAGTAAGAGAAAGCAAGCCATTGGACGTGGAGATCGAGGAAGACATATCAACAATGAAGATGGATCGTGGATGACTCAACAAGCAGAAAAAGCCACCAATGATGCTTTGGAGCACCTCACAAGAAAGAAGGAAAGACAGGCTGGCAAAGCCCTAAAAAAACAGGTCAAGTTGACCTAGGGTTTTAGACACCTAGGATTTTGGTATTTAGGGTTTTGACACCTAGGTTTAGGCCTAAGGTTGTACGAAAGTCATTTTAATGTATAAATAAAGGTCAATAGGACCCAGGATAGGTTCGATTATGTGATGATGAGTGATTTTTTTTATTGCTGAGAGAGAAGTATTGTGTGGTGAGAGAAGTCTGTGTTGTAATATCTTTAGCTTGGTGCGAAGATCAACCCTGCAGCTGGCTGTGTAGGGATGGGAGAGAAGAAGAGAAATAAAGAGAGATATGGAAGCTAAGAGTGTATATAGAACTGTATGATTTCATCTAATACATTATAAAGAGCAGTTCTTTGGACGTAGCCCTAGTGAGAGGGTGAACCACGTATATCTTGTTGTTGTGGTCTTTTGATCTCTGATATACTGTTAATGAAATATTGTGTTAGATCTGAGATATGGTTCGCACAATAGGCTTAAGAAAGATAAAGAATAACTAGCTCTGTGTGAGAGTGTTGCCCTGGATCCACTTTGCATTTCCTCTAGTTGTAGACACCCATGTCCTACAACCCCCTATAACTACTTCGGGTGAGACTGCATTTGCTTTGCAGGTGTTGCTGAAAGGGCCAGTAGTCAGGGCTTGTTTGCGCACTGTTAGAACTGAACCTTGGTTCTACCCCTGTGCCAACAACCCTTTTTTCCTAGCCTCTCATCCCCCTTTCCCTTTCCCTTCCTAGTGGAGCTTAGTCCCCCGTAACTCTTTCTTCATGGTTGGTCTACACACAATGATGTATTTTATTAATAATCTGCATAATTACATATACAAAAATAGGCTCACTGGCCTTAACATATAGGCTCTCTACCTAATAAACACATAAGCCTCACAACTTATAAATACTTGGCTCACCATCCTACAAAA
Source organism: Picea mariana (assembly GCA_032191745.1). NCBI lineage: Eukaryota > Viridiplantae > Streptophyta > Pinopsida > Pinales > Pinaceae > Picea > Picea mariana. The sequence goes on from JASDQU010500482.1 coordinate 26,138, forward strand.
TTTATTAAACATCATTACAATTCATCAAGGGCTAGGACTTGGGGTATTACAATCCCCTCCCCTTATTTTTACACCGTCCTCAGTGAAACTCATTTACATAACATCAACAAGATTTTCAAAATCTTCAAAAATATGTGGGTATTCTGCCCACATAGCATATTCATGCTCCCAGGTTGCATCCTCAAGACCATACCAGGTCCATTGGACCTTTACAAGCCCTATGGATTGATTCTAGAGATTTTTGATTTTTTGGTCCAGAATGCATATCGGATGCACCTGAAAAGTGCTTTCTTACTCTACCTAAATCACATTCCAATCAACAACATGATTAGCATCAGATATATAATTCTTAAGAAATGATACATGGAATACATTATGTATAGGCATAGATGCAGGAAATGCAAGCATGTAAGGTACTGGTCCAATCCTCTCTAGGATTTAAATCAGCCCACAATATATGGATGCCAACTTGGAACAGTCTCCCAACTTCAGGGAACTTCTGTTGGCCTTCACCTTCAAGAAAACATGATCACCCACTTTCAATTCCATGTGAGTTCTACCCTTGTCAGCATATCATTTCTACATGTCTTGGGCAACCTTTAAATTATGTTTAATCTTCAACATTTTCTCTTCCATTTCTTTGAGAAACTCTGACCCAATCACTGCTTTGTCAGCTAGGTTGTCCCAACTTACTAGGGTGTTCTGCCATAAAGTCCCTCAAATGGGCTCATCTTTAGTGATGCTTGATACCCATTGTTGTAGGAAAATTATACCAAGTGTAGATATTATTACCATTTAGATGGTTTGTCCATCACATACATCCTTAGCATATCCTCTATCACTTGGTTCACCCTTTCTGTTTTCCCATTAGATTCTCGGTGATAAGCTATGCTGAAGTTCATATTTGTTCTGAACCCTTTGAATAACCCTTTCCATAACTTTGAGGTAAAACTTGGGTCTCTGTCAGACACAATTGTCTTAGGTATGCCATATATATCAACAACATTGGTTTCCTTGTGATTAACCTTCATAGGAATTAAATGGGTGGCTTTAGTAAGCTTTTCCACCACCACCATGATAACATCATGCTGCTTGCTTGTTCTAGGAAATTTGGTGATGAAATGAATTGTCATCACTTCCCACTTCCACTTAAGAATGGGTAATGGATGCAACAACCCAATTGGGTGTCTATGCTCAGCCATGACCCTTTGATACTCCAAGAATTTAGCTATGTATTCAACAATCTCCCTCTTCATGCCTGGCCAATAATATTGGCTCTTGACTGCTGAAACTATTTTCTGATATCCTGGGTGCTCAACATAAGGTACATTATGCATCTCTTTTAAAATTGTAATCCTCAATTAAGGATAATTTATTACATAAAATATGTTCCTGTATAAGAGAATTCCATGAATTCCCAATTCATAATCTTCAACTTTCTACTGCATTTTTCCTTGCTGCAATTTTGTTACCAATTCCATGTACTGCAAATCAACTTTTGCAGCCTCAAAAATTCTGCCTTTAAGATCAGTTTGACACATGATAATGGTTGTATCATGCAGTTCGTGCACTCTCCTAATGAGTGCATCAACCACTTTGTTTTCCTTTCATATGATGTGCTTAATATCAAAGTCATACTCACAGAGGAATTCCAACCATCTGTTATGCTTGACATTCAAAGTTGGCTGATCAAAAAAGTATTTCAGACCATTATGGTATGTACTCAACTCAAACCTCTTTCCCATGAGGTATTTCCTCCACTTCTTCAAGGCATGCACTATGGATTCAAACTCCAAATCATGAGTGGCATAGAGCCTTTCATGATCTTTCAGTTTTCTATATTCAAAACATACCACAAATCTGTTTTGACTGACGACTCCACCAAGTCCTTCTTTGCATGCATCGATGCAAACCACGAAATATTCATTGGGATATGCAATCCTCAGAATTGGAGCAGTGGTTAACAACTGCTTCAATTTTTGGAAGCTCTTTTCACATTTTGTTGTCCATTGAAACTTCACCCCCTTCCTTTGCAAGGAAGTGTTTGGATGAGAAATTCTCGAAAACCTTGCAATGAATACTCTGTAGTATCCAGATAGACCCATGAAGGATCTGACTTCTATTACATTCTTAGTTTATTTCCACCCTTTAATGGCCTCAATATTTTCAGGGTCCAATGCGATCCCTTCTTCGGATATGATATGCCCTAAATAGTGAATTATGTTTTGATAAAATGAGCACTTGCTCAATTTGGCATACATCTGGTGTTCTCTTAACACTTGTAACACCATCCTCAAATGATGCTCATTTTCTTCTTATGAATTGGAATACACAAGGATGTCATCCAAAAATAGAATGATAAACTTGTCTAACTAATCCCGGAAAACACCATTCATCAAGCACATAAAAACAACTGGTGCATTTGATAACCCAAATGGAACCACTGTGAATTTGTAATGACCATATCCTGTCCTGAAGGAGGTCTTGCTGATGTATTCATCTCTTATCCTTAATTGATGATATCTTGAACTGAGATCAATATTTGAGAATATCTTAGCATCCTTTAACTGATCAAAGAGATCATCAATCCTTGGCAAATGATACTTGTTCTTTATGGTCACTTTGTTCAACTATGTGAAACTGATGCACAATCTCAATGTACCATCCTTCTTATTCATAAGCAAGATTGGGGCACCCCAAGGTGACATGCTTGGGTGTATATACCCTTTCTTCAGAAGCTCTTCAAGTTGCATTTGCAACTCCTTCATCTCTAGTGTACTCATTCTATAAGGAGTCTTTAATACTGGAGCTGCTCCAGGCATCAAATTTATAGAGAAATCAATATCTCTCTTTGGGGGTAGTCCTGGTATCTCCTTGAACATATCCTCAAAATATTTTAAGACTAAATGATCCTCCATATTTCTCACCTTATCCTTAGGTGCTTCTTCCATATGGGCTTCAAATATTTGGCAACCCTTCCTGTAACACTTCTTCAACTGCATTGCTGAGATCTCTCAGACAATAACTTCCCTAGGAATTCCTTGGACTGTTCTTGTGTTCCCTTCCTCATCTAGGAAAGTAAATTCCTTGTTATGACAGTCTAATACAACATGGTGTTGGTCCAACCAATCCATACCAATTATACAGTCATATGAACCCAATGAAAATATGCTCAAATTTGCCTTAATACTTATCTCGTTCATTTCCATTGGACATGATTTAACCATATCAACAACTTTTCTCTTGGCTCCTGTAGCCAGATGTACCAGCCAAGATTTCTCATGCTTGCTTCTTGGAAAAATAAATCTTTCCACAACTTTAGTATCTATGTAACTATGACTAGCTCCTAAATCTATCAAAATAGTAAAGTCATGGTTATTGATCATAACTTCTACTTCAATCATGTGTGATTGAAACTCTTCTTTCTTGTTGTCCAAGGCTGCATAGATCCTTGGTACACTTTTTCCCATGTCCTCCATTGTTTCTACTTGTTGTACATTGTGGACAACTCTCACTTAGTCACCTTTGTGAGGAAAATATCTATACTTATGGTCTCCTTTACAACCCCAACATTGAATGGGTTTCTACATTGTTATTTGTCCACCTACCACAACCATTCTATGCTCTCTAAAAGATGGTTTTCCTTGAGGACTATTTCTGAAAAATGGAGGCTTGTTCCCCTTCTGTCTCTGTTCCTTCTTAAACTTCTTCTTGTCCTCCCAAGCCTTCTATAAAATAGGCTTTCCTTTTTGTTGATCATATAAGCATTTTTCTCTCCTTATAGTTTCTTCCATATTATTGGGATCATCATATTGGATTTTATCACTGATGAAAGATGGAAACCCACTTAGGTACTTCTGAATATTCATTGTCTCATCCTTGATGAAGGAGACATACTTCAACAGATCTAAAAATATCCTTTCCTATTCATCAATAGTCATTCTTCCCAGTTTGAGTTCAAAGAACTATTTCATATTTTTATCATAATACCTCTTGGTCAGGTATTTCTTCTCAAAATGCCTCTTGAATTCCTTCCAAGTCACATTTTTCTCTCTGAGGTACTGCGCTTGCACAAGCTGATCCCACCACATGGATACCTTTCCTTTCAGCTAATATATGGTAATTATTCCTTCTAGATGGGAATAATAGTTATGCAATTGGAATTACTTCCTCATGCCTAGCATTCATGTCTCAACATCTTCATCCTTCTTGTTCTCTCCATCAAAAGTAAGAGGTTTGATCTTATTCATTTATCCCTTCAACTCATCCACCCCAGACCTCCTATGATGCTTCCTAACAGAGAATGGACTTGATTTTTTGTGTGATCTACTATGGGAATACTTTTGGGAGTGATGGTGATGTTTGATACCACTCCTTGATCTTAATTTGTTCTCAGGGGTCCCGTGGCTTCCTGATTTTCCAGAGCCACTCTCCTTGTACAAATTATTTTCAATTATTTCCAGGCTCTGAATTAAATTCATGTTGAAGCATTCATGTTACTCCTTGGCCTTCATAATCCTCTCATTATCATCCTTGTGGATTTGGACATATGTCTGTAATTTTCTGATGGTCTTAGCCAAATTTATGTCCTCCTCCTTTCCTCCTCCATGTCCATTGGAGTTGGTTCCTTCCATAACCATCTGGACATTCAACCCTCTTATTTTATCTTCTTGACTATAGGCTATCTGTGTATAATCCATCACTTCTACACTCTATACTGACTCTGATATGATAGCTATTAATTCTACAAAAATGTGCATCCAACATAACTTTGTCAGGCTATCTGTTCTTAATAATTTCATGAAAACATGAACCATTCCGATTCATTAATATATATCAGACTTATTTTCTACTGGTTTCTTGAGAAATTGATGTTTCAAATCCAATTTATAGGTGAGCAATTATCTTCTAATGTTCAATACCTTTCTAATGGTTGTTTCCATTCTCAATTCTGAGTTTTGAGTAGGAAGTTATGGATATTTGAACAATTCTTCCCTTTCCTATTCTTAAACAACATTTCGGGCACTAGCCCCTTTCCTTCGGCCCCCAAATTCATGTGACCAGGGGATGTGACCAAGCAATAATCATTAGGCACTTATCTTATGCTTCGGGCCTCTGGGGCTCCGAAACTTCTTGGATTTGGAGGATTTTCCTCCATTACTATACATTTTCCCTGAATGTCGATTCTCCGAATACTCGGAGGATGTACTGATCAACGGTCCTTATTACTTGTTTAGATCTATGGTGGATAGGAGCTATGAGATTCCAGACATTAGCAGTTTCCAAAGTACATCACAAAAAAATCCTGAACCACTGAAATGGAGAACTCGTGAAGGATGGTGGATCCACGGTCCACATTCTCTTCTCAGATCTACGGTGGATAGGAGCTCTAGGACTCCGGGCTTCGACGGTTTCCAAAACACT
>JASDQU010500482.1:31611-51042 GCA_032191745.1 Picea mariana
GTTTCACGATTTTTCATATTGTAACCTCCTGCTGTGAGTTGCTTCCAAACTCCTGAAACGAGAAACTCTGAAATGTTTCATATCAGATCAACGACTGAGATCTCTCCCTCTGATCGATGGTTGCGATCAATATCGTGGACTCTAAATTAATATCATATCAAAAATCTAGATCCTTGGTGATCCGACGATGCAGATCATTTCATAACATCGCATATCGCAATATCCCATGTCATATTCCTTTGACTCCTCCAATGTGCAAGTCAACGAAATTCCAATCGCTCGCCACGTGTCCTCTGGCCTCAATGGACATGATTTTTTCATGGCCTCGCATATCGCGAGTTCCCACACCATGATCCTTTGACTTATGATGACCCTTTGCCACATTCCCTCCTTGACCACGGATGGTCCAGATGATTTCAGGACGATCAACGAATGTGATCTTTTCAGAACGATCAACGACTGTGATCTTTTCAGAACAATCAATAGCTGTGATATTTTCTTGAATTCCAACAACTTAGGCTTATCCTCTTCATAGTTATATAGGATCTGACGGCTGTTGATCCGTGACGCTCAGATCCAACATTTGAGATTTGTTCTCCTCTTTTGTGTGCTCTTCTTGTCTGAATTTAGATCTGATGACCATTGGGAATTCAAGATGAGTGATCCAACGATCACTGTTCTCCTCTTCTGTGCAATCTTCCTATTTGACGACCATCGGTAATTCCGGATGAGTAATCCAATATTCACTTTTTCTCCTCCTCCTAAGCTTACACTTCTTTTCTTTCCATGCCAACATGGATGATCTACTAATCTTGCTATCATTGGCAAACAAGTATACTCTCGTCGTGTTGATCTTGCCATCAATGACCAACAAGCATACTCTACCTTTCTGTTTGTAAATATGCCAACAAGCCCCATTTTGGCCCTTGGTTATGGAAGGTCACGAAGATTAAGGAAAGAAGCGTGAAGTGAAAACTGCGCAGAAGACAAGTTGACTGAGATTGGGTCGAAGTGACCAAAAGAGCAGAAAAGATGGAGTGAAGTAAGAGAAAGCAAGTCGTTGGAAGAGGAGATCGAGGAAGACATATCAACAAGGAAGATGGATCATGGATGGATCAATAAGTAGAAAAAGCCACCAATGGATGCTTTGGAGCACCTCACAAGAAAGAAGGAAAGATAGGTTGGCGAAGCCCTGAAAACATGAGTCAAGTTGACCTCGGGTTTTAGACACTTAGGGTTTTGACACCTAGGTTTTGGCCTAAGGTTGTCCGAGAGTCATTGTAATTTATAAATAAAGGTCAAGAGGACCTGTGATAGGTTCAATTATGGGATGATGAGTGATTGTTGTTATTGTTGAGAGAGAAGTATCATGTTGTGAGAGAAGTCTGTGTTGTAAGATCTTTAGCTGGGTGCGAAGATTAACCTTGTAGCTGGGTGCACAGGGAGGGGAGAGAAGAAGAGAAATAAAGAGAGATCTGCAAGCTAAGAGTGTAGATAAAAATGTATACTTTCATCTAATACATTATAAAGCACAGTTCTATGGACATAGCCCTAGGGAAAGGGTGAACCAGTTATATCTTGTTGTTGTGTGTGATTGATGTTGTGTTATTTTGATCTATGATATAATGTTAATGCAATATTGTGTTAGATATAAGATATAGTTCACGCAATAGGCTTAAGAAAGATAAAGAATAACTAGATCTATGTGAGAGTGTTGCCCTGGATCCACTTTGCATTTCCTCTGGTTGTAGACACCTATGTCCTGCAACCCCTATAGCTACTTCAGGTGAGACTGCATCTGCCTTGTAGGTGTTTCCAAAAGGGCCAGTAGTCAGGGCTTGTTGGTGCGCTGTTATAACTGAACCTTGGGTCTGCCCCTGTGCCAACAAATGGTTCCGTTGCTGGGACCAGGATCTTCTTGAGGGAATGTCAAGGTGGTTTCCATTGAAGACAAAGATTCATAAGTGGATAGAAGAACAAGAGAAGAACTTCACTGAAGCTCAGAATAATAACCCTAATATTAGTATAGAGGTTTGGTTGGGAAGGTATATCTTTACTGATATACATGAGATTTTCTTTGGAGGAATTCATAAGGAGATATACGAGTGGCTAGCTAGATTAGAAGATACCTAGTTCAAAATTAGACTCAGACCACCTGTGGTTTGGATGTTGGCGCTGATCAAGAAGGTAAAGAGAGTTGATAACACCAATTCAGGAGCAGTAGATCATTGGTTTGATAGTACCATTGGAGGGTAAATTACTGAGTTTGCTATTGACAGAGTAGAATCATATATCTAAGCAGAGAGATATTTATTTAAGGGACCAAGAGGAAAATTTTTACACTTCTTGAAGTTGAAGATCAAGATGCTATTTCATGAGAAGAACATCCTGAAGATACAGTAGTGGGTCAAATTGAAAAAGCTAATGTTCAAGAATTCAGATAACGACAGTGACACCGAGGTCGAACACACACACAGTGGGAGAACCTTCATAGAAGTTCCTCTACTGAACTTGTTTGAGAATAATCACGAACCACCAGCACATGAAGAAGTGTTCTACAGTGGGGAAGAAGAAGAGCTATTGAACGAGGAACATTCAGAGTTCGCTAGGGCAGAAGAAGGGAATATTGAAAAACCTCACCGAGAAGAGTCAGCAACTTCAGGAATTGCGCAGACTGTTGAAGTAAGTACTATTATGTCTACTTTTGTTTTAAAAATATTAAGTAACCAGAGTAACCTAAGTTATTAGAGCACTCAGAGCACTGGTACAAGTGGTTCAGTGCATACTCAGTCAAGAACTCTAGGAAGATCTATGACAGATGAGATGAGGTTACCCACCTTTAGGAGAGATGGATATGAAGATCCTGATCAACATTGGTTCTTATGCAAAGGTGTATGGAGTATTAATAATGTCACCGAAGAAGATGTTAAGAGAGATAAGTTAAGTACTACCCTGAGAGACCACGCACTGATATGGTACATGAATTTCATCCAAGGAGTTGTACAACCGAGACCGCTCAATGAGATCAAGACTGCGTTGATTGCAGAATTCAAGAAACCCAAGTCAGAGTCGCAATGCATCACAGAGTTGAAATAAATCAAGCAAAAAGTAGCTGAACTTGTTTGGGAGTTTGATCATAGGTTTAAGACTCTGACAAGCCATTTGAGTTTTCAGATTCCAAATGAACATAATAAAGAATGATTCATTTCTTCCCTCTTACCACACATCAGAGTCCCTCTGATGCAACATAAGATCGCTTCACAATCTGAGGCACTGGAGATCACTATGAAAATAGAATCATCCCCTATGGGAGAGTCCAACTCAGGTATGAGTCAAATTTTGAGTCAACTAACTAGCTTATCACTGCAGGTCGAAGATATGAAGAAAGATAAGGGAAAAGATAAAAGAGAAGATATTTGGTCTATCAGATGAAAATCAAAAGGTCATGAAAAGGATCACTATCCTCTATTTCATGAGTACTTGGATTTAGGAGCCCTGAGCCCTTTGAAGTAGGTTACTCTACCTTGGTGTGAGGTATGTAGAAATATGCATCACCCTAGAGAATGCTATTACATGCAAAAATATGTCCAGACACCTACCAACCTTTACTGCACCTTCTGTAAATCTGTGGGGCATGGTGAGAAATATTGTAGGGCTTATGACCTCTTGCATGAAATATCAAGAGACATATATAGAATTCAAGGCAAAGTACAACAAGAAGGAAATACCACACAGTTTAACTCCCCAGGAAGAGGAAACTTCAACCCTCGTGGAGGATTCAGAGGAAGAGGACAACAAGGAGGCATGGGATGAGGTTGAGGTTAAATCATTTGTTATAACTGCGCATAAACATGTCACTTGGAAAGGGACTGTTAGAACCCTTGTACCACTTTCAGTTATTGCAACTCATTTGAACATGTCATAGAAGATTGTCCTGCATTGTTAGCCAAACTTCAAGAAATATGAGGATGGAACTAACAAGTACAACTAATATTAGCAGAATCTCACGGAGTGGGTCCTAGATTCACCGTTATCACTAGAGGAGGCACTGCTACATGAGAAGACAAGGTGACTCCAGGGAAGATTATAGAAGAATCAGGAGTTAGAAGAGCTGTGGAGAAGACACATGAGTTTGATCCAAAGAAAGAGAAGAAGACATTTGAAGAGGCAATAAAAGAGTTTGAAAGAGATCATGCTTCTTCATCAAAGACATAACCAGAAGTGAGAGAATGTGGAATACCCCTAGCCTTTGATCAGTCCGCTTCACCCAGAGAAGGAAAAGAGGTAAGCAGACTTATGGAATTCTTATGTACTTGCATTAATTTGATTAAGGATGAAAAGGCCATACAATAAATACAAAATTTGATCAGACAATATGGGATAGGAAGGATAGATCCTCTACTAAATAAAGCAGTACATCAACTATCCAAAAAGAGAAGGACAGATAAGGAACTACACCTTAATGCCGAAATTGGAGATTATGATATAGATTACGTGGTCCTCGACTAAGGGTCGGAGGTCAATGTTATGACGAAGAAGAACTGGGAAATGATGGGAAAAATTAAGTTGATCTATTCCCCTATCAAGATTAGGATGGCTAATCAGCAGGAAGTAAGCCCCTTTGGTAGGCTGAAGCATGTCCCTGTGGAAATCAATGGGGTAAGAACATTTGTGGACTTCGAGGTGATTGAGATAGTTGATGATAACTGTCCTTATCCTACGCTGTTAGGAATTGATTGGGATTTCAAAAATTCCACTTTTGTTGACTTAAAGAAACTAAGAATGACATTTGAAGGTGATGGCCTTAGGGTCATTGCACCTCTAGATCTTGATGAAGGTCAAAGATACACAGAACCCATCAGAGAGGAAGATTGTGCATATGAGCTAGAGAATATATATAAATTGACAGCAAGACAACATGATTAAATTAACCCTACAACATATGAGAATTTGAGCCGGAGAAGTGATATCACATGCTCATCGGACTCAGAAGAAGCACTGGAGAACTGGCAGAACAAAATGTATGAATTTTCTGCATGGAGATGTGCTAGATTGAACAGGGAAGTTCGCTGGATTGGCACATAAGTAAGTAACTTGCCCACATTTGATGGTTTAACTCACTTAGAAATGTTCTTACTAGAATTTGAAGAAGTTGTACCAGTACAATAGATATTTTTGGCACTGGATGAGGCTTTGAAAGCTACTCTAGCAAGATGGTGGGGGACACATAAAAGCAACATCACGGACTAGATGTAATGTCGCACTTTGATGACAACACGATTTTTAGACAACATTGAAGGATGTGAAGTTATATACACATGTCAAATATGTCTGAAGGACCATGTGAAAGGTTGTCAGGAGGCCTGGAGAAGCATTCCTCAAGAGCAGTGGGTGCATAAATTCATCAATACTCTAGACACAATGCCTATCAATTGGTATCTTCAAGCAGAACTGCACCTCACCACTTCAGATTGGTACGGTATGACTCAGAAATTTGTATATACATTCTTATTTGAAATTCAATATCCCATGGTGGATCATGATTTATAGGTTGTCAGACAGAAAGTCTTTGAGGAGGCACCTAGCCTCCCTGTGGAGCAAGAAGAGGATGAATGGACCACACCTCTTCAGAAACTGCAAGGATGTTACAATATCTGTAACATCAATGCCGATGAAGACGATGATCCTAGGAATGTGAAAATCACAGAAAAGGAAGGACAAAGAAACGTAGAAGGACAAGGAGTCAAACTACCTTTCATTGGACAACTGATCAAATCAAGAAAGTTAATATTTTAACAGAGCAAGCATCTAAGATTGCTAATGATGGAGATTACTGGAATGATGCCACCATTGATAAGATCATAGAATTACTGCATGAATATCATAACTTTTTCCCAACCAAGTTCACTGATATGAAGGGCATAAAAGGGCCCATGGGAGAGATGAAGATCCCCTTGAAACCAGATGCAAGGCTAGTCAAGCAGAGGCCCTACAGATTGAATCTGAAATATAAGGAGAAAGTGAAGATTGAATTAGATAGAATGTTGGAAGTAGGAATCATAGAACCTGTTGAAGAGTCAGAGTGGATTATCCCTATGGTGGTCCAAGATAAGAAGACAGGAGAGATCATGATCTATGTAGATCTCAGGAAGATGAATGATGCATGTTTACATGACCCATTCCCTACACCGTTTACAGACTAAGTGTTAGATAATGTAGGAGGATAGGAGGTATATTTCTTTACAGATGGATTTTAGGTTACCACCAGATTAGGATTGCTAAATAAGATCACCATAATACCACATTTTCAATAGAATGGGGTTCCTACCAGTACACAGTGATGCCTTTCGGATTGAAGAATGCACCAGCCATATTTTCCAGGGTGGTGGTCGAAGCATTCAGGGAGTTTTTACATAAATTTTTGGAAGCATATTTTGATGATTGGACTGTTTTCAGCTTATTACAAAATCATATTGAATGCTTAAGACTAATGTTGGATAAGTGCAGGAAATGTCATATTGCCCTGGATCTGAAGAAGTGCATCTTCTTTTCACCCTTTGGAGTGTTGCTGGGCCATATTGTGTGTAAGCAAGGGTTGCTAGTAGATCCGTCCAAGATTGCCATTATTGTTGATCTACCCCATCCTACTTCAGTTAGACAACTGTGCACTACACTGGGACATACTGGATACTACAGGAAGTTCATTAAGGGCTATGCACACATTACAACACCCATGGAGAAGCTTCTAAACAAATATTTTCAGTTTCAATGGACAAAAGAATGTCAGCAGAGCTTCGACACACTAAAACAGAAAATGGTTACTGCGCCTATTCTAGTTTTCCCAGATTGGAGAAAGGAATTTCACGTGCATGTCAATGATTCATCTATTGCACTAGGAGTAGTGTTAGCACAACCAGGTGCAAGATATATTGACCACCCATTATCCTTTGCTAGCAGAAAGCTATCTACAATTGAGATAAACTACACTACCACTGAGAGAGAAGGTTTAGCCATGGTGTACGCATTGTAGAAGTTTCGACACTACTTGTTGGGAGGACATTTTAAGATGTTCATTGATCACTCTGTGTTGAAATACCTAGTCAACAATCCAGTGTTGGGGGGAAGAATATGCAGATGGCTACTGTTATTCCAGGAATATGATTTTGAGATTGTGGTCAAACCAGGGAAAATGAACAAGGGACCTGATCATTTGTCTAGGTTGGAGCACGGAGAGGAACCTACTAGTTTGGAGGATACACCACTAGATGCATAGTTTTTGTCCATTAGAAGGGTTGATGACCACTTCACTGAGATAGTCCAGTTTCTGTCAACAGGAATGGCACCTAGTGAATATAAAATCACCTAGAAGAAAAATTTGGTAGTGTGTGCTGCAGAATTTTCACTTATAGCCGGACAACTATACAAGATGGGACTTTATGAGATTCTAAGGAGATGTGTTATGGAGGAAGAAATACCACTCATTTTAATATAATCACATGAAGGCATCGCAGGATGACACTACGGAGGGAAAGCAACAACAAAGAAGGTTCTTAGAGTTGGCCTCTGGTGGCCTACTTTACGTAAAGCCTACGATGTATGCCAAAGAGTTGGGAAGCCTTCCCAAAGAGTTGAGATGACTTTAGCACCACAAATGACTTCGCGGGAATTTGAGAAATGGGCAATTGATTTCATGGGACCTATAAACCCACCAAGGAAGCGCACAGGAGCTAGATACATCATCACTATGACAAAGTATTTGAAAAGATGGACAAAAGCAAGAGTAGTTAAAGAATGTAGTGTGACTACAACTGCACGATTTATATTTGAGGATATCATAACCAGGTTTGGATGCCCAAAGAGCCTGATGAGAGATCAAGGTACACACTTTATTAATAAGGCTATTGAAGCTTTGACTCAGGAATTTGAAGTCCACCATCAGAAGGGTACTCCTTACCATCCAAAAGTGAATGGGACGGTCGAAGCTTTCAACAAGATCTTGGAGACAATGATGACAAAGATTTGTAGTGTGAATAGGGATGACTGGGATTTGAGAGTACCAACCGTGCTATGGGCCTATAGAACTACTTGCAAGAAGCTAACAATGCAGAATCCCTTTAAGTTGGTGTATGGCCTAGAAGCAGTTGTCCCTATGGAATATTTGGTTCCTAGTCTCAAAATTGAAGGATTCACAGATATGGATGACACTGACATTGTTCAAGAGAGGCTTGCACAGTTGGTAGAACTATAATAAGATCGATTTATTGTAGGCTTCGATTAGCAGGTACAAAAGGAATGAGAAAAGGCCTATCATGATAGGCACATCAAGAATACAGCCTTCAAGCAAGGAGACCTGGTATTGGTATATGACAATAAGTTCACGAAGCATCCAGGGAAGTTCAAGACACATTGGATTGGGCCATATGAGGTTTCTTATGTTACAAAAGGAGGAGCTGCGTAGTTGAATACTTTGAATGGAGAATGGAAGGAAGGTTAAGTGAATGGGAGCCCGTTGAAATTTTACTATGATAACCATCTGCCTCGTAAGTCTTAGTAGAAGCATGAGAAAACAGGTCTAGGTACCACGTGTAGTTGAAAATAGGTACCAGACACAGAAAAGACAATATGCATAAGGAAATAAGGGTGGGACAGAGGATAAAGCACAGGCTGCCCCTCGTACTCTGAAGACGAAGAAAAATAGAAGGTGTTGTCCCTTGGTGATGGAAGGAAGCGAAGAACGAGGAAGAAAAGGTAAAAAGCGAGCTTCGCGGGAGACACAATCACTATCACTGGTTCAAAGTGAGTAAAATAACATAAAGTATGGAGCGAAGTGGGGAAAAGAAAGCCGTTGGATGAGGAGATCAAGGATGACAGATCAACAAGGAAGATGGACCAAGGATGACTCAGGAAGTGGGAAAAGCTAGCATTAGATTCCTTGGAGCATTGAAAGATAAAGAAGGAAAGACAGGCTGGCAAAGCCCAGAAAGAATGGGTCAAGTTGACCTAGGGTTTTGACACCTAGGTTTTGACCTGAGGCTATCAGTGAGGGATTGTAATGTATAAATAGAGGTCGAGAGGACCTAGGTCGGGTCGGTACTGTGGCTGAGCCTTGTTATTGATTATTGTTTGATGGGAGAATATTGTATTATGGGTGAGAGAAGTGTTGAGAGAGAGAGCCTTCTGGTATTGTAAGATCTTCAGCTGGGTGTGAAGATCAAGTCCTGCAGCTGGGTGCATAGGAAGGGGAAGAGAAAGAGAGACAGAGAGAGAGGATCTGTTGGCCAAGAGTGCAGATCAAAACTATAAGCTTTATCTTAATATATCCTAAGCATAGTTATGTGGACGTAGCCCTAGAGAGAGGGTGAACCATGCACATCTGTTGTTGTTTGTGTGATTGATGCTTTGAGCTTTGTGGTTTTTATATTGTTATTTGCATTATTGTATTAGATCAGATATATAGCTGTGAAAGATAGATCTAGCTAGTTGAATGGTAGATGCATGTTATGTTGTTGTTGTAATAAGAACCACTTGATATTCCCTTGGTTGTAGACATCTTTTTCCTACAACCCCCTCATAGCTGCTTCAGGTGAGACTACATCTACTTCACAGGTGCTGCCGAAAGGGCTAGTAGATAGGGCTTATTGGTGCGCTCTTGGAGTTGAACCCTGGGTTTTCCCTTGTGCCAACAGAAGGTTCAGACCTAAAGTGCCTCAGGATGAGTCACATTTTAGTGTTGGGGGCCTGTTGGCCCTTAGTTATGGAAGGTTGCGAAGATTAAGTAAAGAAGCGCTAAGTGAAAAATGCACGGAAGACAAGTTGACAGAGATTGGGTCGAAGTGGCCAAAAGAGCAGAAAAGATAGAGTGAAGTAAGAGAAGGAAAGCCATTGGACGTGGAGATCAAGGAAGACATATCAACAATGAATATGGATCATGGATGACTCAACAAGCAGAAAAAGCCACCAATGATGCTTTGGAGCACCTCACAAGAAAGAATAAAAGACAGGCTGGTAAAGCCCTAAAAACGCAGGTCAAGTTGACCTAGGGTTTTAGACACCTAGGGTTTTGGTACCTAGGTTTAGGCCTAAGGTTGTACGAAAGTCATTTTAATGTATAAATAAAGGTCAATAGGACCCAAGGTAGGTTCGATTATGTGATGATGAGTGATTTTTTTTATTGCTGAGAGAGAAGTATTGTGTGGCGAGAGAAGTTTGTGTTGTAATATCTTTAGCTGGGTGCGAAGATCAACCCTGCAGATGGGTGTGCAGGGAGGGGAGAGAAGAAGAGAAATAAAGAGAGATCTGCAAGCTAAGAGTGTAGATATAACTGCATGATTTCATATAATACATTATAAAGAGCAGTTCTTTGGACGTAGCCCTAGTGAGAGGGTGAACCACATATATCTTGTTGTTGTGTTCTTTTGATCTCTGATATACTGTTAATGCAATATTGTGTTAGATCTGAGATATGGTTCACATAGTAGGCTTAAGAAAGATAAAGAATAACTAGATCTGTGTGAGAGTGTTGCCCTGGATCCACTTTGCATTTCCTCTGGTTGTAGACACCTGTGTCCTACAACCCCCTATAACTACTTCGGGTGAGACTGCATCTGCTTTGCAGGTGTTGTTGAAAGGGCCAGTAGTCAGGGCTTGTTGGCGCATTGTTAGAACTGAACCTTGGTTCTGCCCTTGTGCCAACAACCCTTTTTTCCTAGCCTCTCATCCCCCTTTCCCTTTTCCTTCCTAGTGGAGCTTAGTCCCCCGTAACTCTTTCTTCATGGTTGGTCTACACACAATGATGTATTTTATTAATAATCTGCATAATTACATATACAAAAATAGGCTTACTGGCCTTAACATATAGGCTCTCTACCTAATAAACACATAAGCCTCACAACTTATAAATACTTGGCTCACCATCCTATAAAATTTATTAAACATCATAAAAATTCATCAAGGGCTAGGACTTGGGGTATTACAATCCCCTCCCCTTAGTTTTACACCGTCCTCAGTGAAACTCATTTACATAACATCAACAAGATTTTCAAAATCTTCAAAAATCTGTGGGTATTCTTCCCACATAGCATATTCATGCTCCCAGGTTGCATCCTCAAGACCATACCAGGTCCATTGGACCTTTACAAGCCCTATGGCTTGATTCCAAAGATTTTTGATTTTTTGGTCCAGAATGCATATCGGATGCACCTGAAAAGCGCTTTCTTACTCTACCTGAATCACATTCCAATCAACAACATGATTAGCATCAGATATATAATTCTTAAGAAATGATACATGGAATACATTATGTATAGACATAGATGCAGGAAATGCAAGCATGTAAGGTACTGGTCCAATACTCTCTAGGATTTAAATCAGCCCACAATATATGGATGCCAACTTGGAACAGTCTCCCAACTTCAGGGAACTTCTGTTGGCCTTCACCTTCAAGAAAACATGATCACCCACTTTCAATTCCATGTGAGTTCTACCCTTGTCAGCATATCATTTCTTCATGTCTTGGGCAACATTTAAATTATGTTTAATCTTCAACATTTTCTCTTCCATTTCTCTGAGAAACTCTGACCCAATCACTGCTCTGTCAGCTAGGTTGTCCCAACTTACTAGGGTGTTCTGCCATAAAGTCCCTCAAATGGGCTCATCTTCAGTGATGCTTGATACCCATTGTTGTAGGAAAATTATACCAAGTGTAGATATTATTACCATTCACATGGTTTGTCCATCACATACATCCTTAGCATATTCTCTATCACTTGGTTCACCCTTTTTGTTTTCCCATTAGATTCTCGGTGATAAGCTATGCTGAAGTTCATATTTGTTCCGAACCCTTTGAATAACCCTTTCCATAACTTTGAGGTAAAACTTGGGTCTCTGTCAGACACAATTGTCTTGGGTATGCCATCCAAGCATGCTAGTTCCCTCATATATATATCAACAACAATGGTTTCCTTGTGATTAACCTTCATAGGAATTAAATGGGTGGCTTTAGTAAGCTTTTCCACCACCAACATGATAACATCAAGCTGCTTGCTTGTTCTAGGAAATTTGGTGATGAAATCAATTGTCACCCACTTCCACTTAAGAATGGGTAATGGATGAAACAACCCAATTGGGTGTCTATGCTCAGCCATGACCCTTTGATACTCCAAGAATTTAGCTATGTATTCAACAATCTCCCTCTTCATGCCTGGCCAATAATATTGGCTCTTGACTGTTGAAACTATTTTCTGATATCCTGGGTGCTCAACATAAGGTACATTATGCATCTCTTTTAAAATTGTAATCCTCAATTAAGGATAATTTAGTACATAAAATATGTTCCTGTATAAGATAATTCCATGAATTCCCAATTCATAATCTTCAACTTTCTACTGCATTTTTCCTTGCTGCAATTTTGTTACCAATTCCATGTACTGCAAATCAACTTTTGCAGCCTCAGAAATTCTGCCTTTAAGATCAGTTTGACACATGATAATGGTTGTATCATGCAGCTCATGTATCAACCACTTTGTTCTCCTTTCCTATGATGTGCTTAATATCAAAGTCATACTCACAGAGGAATTCCAACCATCTCTTATGCTTGACATTCAAAGTTGGCTGATCAAAAAAGTATTTCAGACCATTATGGTATATCCTTAGCTCAAACCTCTTTCCCATGAGGTAGTTCCTCCACTTCTTCAAGGCATGCACTATGGATTCAAACTCCAAATCATGAGTGGCATAGAGCCTTTCATGATATTTAAGTTTTCTGGATTCAAAACATACCACAAATCTGTTTTGACTGACGACTCCACCAAGTCCTTCTTTGCATGCATTGATGCAAACCATGAAATATTCATTGGGATATGCAATCCTCAGAATTGGAGCAGTGGTTAACAAAGGCTTCAATTTTTGGAAGCTCTTTTCACATTTTGTTGTCCATTGAAACTTCACCCCCTTCCTTTGCAAGGAAGTGTTTGGATGAGAAATTCTTGAAAACCTTGCAATGAATACTCTGTAGTATCCAGATAGACCCATGAAGGATCTGAATTCTGTTACATTCTTAGTTTATTTCCACCCTTTAATGGCCTCAATATTTTCAGGGTCCAATGCGATCCCTTCTTCAGATATGATATGCCCTAAATAGTGAATTATGTTTTGATAAAATGAGCACTTGCTCAATTTGGCATACATATGGTGTTCTCTTAACACTTGTAACACCATCCTATAATGATGCTCATGTTATTCTTATGACTTGGAATACACAAGGATGTCATCCAAAAATAGAATGATAAACTTGTCTAAGTATTCCTGGAAAACACCATTCATCAAGCACATAAAAGCAACTGGTGCATTTGATAACCCAAATGGAACCACTGTGAATTTGTAATGACCATATCCTGTCCCGAAGGAAGTCTTGCTGATGTATTCATCTCTTATCCTTAATTGATGATATCTTGACCTGAGATCAATATTTGAGAATATCTTAGCATCCTTTAACTGATCAAAGAGATCATCAATCCTTGGCAAATGATACTTGTTCTTTATGGTCACTTTGTTCAACTATGTGAAACTGATGCACAATCTCAATGTACCATCCTTCTTATTCACAAGAAAGATTGGGGCACCCCAAGGTGACAATATTGGGTGTATATACCCCTTCTTCAGAAGCTCTTCAAGCTACATTTGCAACTCCTTCATCTCTGGTGTACTCATTCTATAAGGAGTCTTTAATACTGGAGCTTCTCCAGGCATCAAATTTATAGAGAAATCAATATCTCTCTTTGGGGGTAGTCCTGGTATCTCCTTGAACATATCCTCAAAATATTTTAAGACTAAATGATCCTCCATATTTCTCACCTTATCCTTAGGTGCTTCTTCCATATGGGCTTCAAATATTTGGCAGCCCTTCCTGTAACACTTCTTCAACTGCATTGCTGAGATCTCTCAGACAGTAACTGCCCTAGGAATTCCTTGGACTGTTCTTGTGTTCCCTTCCTCATCTAGGAAAGTAAATTCCTTGTTATGACAATCTAATACAACATGGTGTTGGTCCAACCAATCCATACCAATTATACAGTCATATGAACCCAATGACAAGATGCTCAAATCTACCTTAGTACTTATCTCGTTCATTTCCATTGGACATGATTTAACCATATCAACAACTTTTCTCTTGGCTCCTGTAGCCAGATGTACCAGCCAAGATTTCTCATGCTTGCTTCTTGGAAAAATAAATCTTTCCACAACTTTAGTATCTATGTAACTATGACTAGCTCCTAAATCTATCAAAATAGTAAAGTCATGGTTATTGATCATACCTCCTACTTCAATCATGTGTGATTGAAACTCTTCTTTCTTGTTGTCCAAGGATGCATAGATCCTTGGTACACTTTTTCCCATGTCCTCCATTGTTTCTACTTGTTGTACATTGTGGACAACTCTCACTTAGTCACATTTGTGAGGAAAATATCTATACTTATGGTCTCCTTTACAACCCCAACATTGAATGGGTTTCTAAATTGGTATTTTCCCACCTACCACAACCATTCTATGCTCTCTAAAAGATGGTTGTCCTTGAGGACTATTTCTGAAAAATGGAGGCTTGTTCCCCTTTTGTCTCTGTTCCTTCTTAAACTTCTTCTTGTCCTCCCAAGCCTTCTAGAAAGTAGGCTTTCCTTTTTGTTGATCATATAAGCATTTTTCTCTCCTTATAGTTTCTTCCATATTATTAGGATCATCATATTGGATTTTATCACTGATGAAAGATGGAAACCCACTCAGGTACTTCTGAATATTCACTATCTCATCCTTGATGAAGGAGACATACTTCAATAGATCTAAAAATATCCTTTCATATTCATCAATAGTCATGCTTCCCAGTTTGAGTTCAAAGAACTATTTCATATTTTTATCATAATACCTCTTGGTCAGGTATTTCTTCTCAAAATGCCTCTTGAATTCCTTCCAAGTCACATTTTTCTCTCTGAGGTACTGCACTAGCACAAGCTGATCTCACCACATGGATGCCTTTCCTTTCAGCTGATATATGGTAATTATTCCTTCTAGATGGGAATAATAGTTATGCAATTGGAAGTAGTTCCTCATGCCTAGCATTCATGTCTCAACATCTTCATCCTTCTTGTTCTCTCCATCAAAAGTAAGAGGTTTGATCTTATTCATTTATCCCTTCGACTCATCCACCCCAGACCTCCTATGATACTTCCTAACAGGGAATGGACTTGAGGTTTTGTGTTATCTACTATGGGAATACTTTTGGGAGTGATGGTGATGTCTGCTACCACTCCTTGATCTTAATTTCTTCTCAGGGGTCCCGTGGCTTCCTGATTTTCCAGAGCCACTCTCCTTGTACAAATTATTTTCAATTATTTCCAGGCTCTGAATTAACTTCATGTTGAAGTATTCATGTTACTCCTTAGACTTAATAAGCCTCTCATTATCATCCTTGTGGCTTTGGACATATGTCTATAATTTTCTGATGGTCTCAGCCAAATTTATGTCCTCCTCCTTTCCTCCTCCATGTCCATTGGAGTTGGTTCCTTCCATAACCATCTGGACATTCAACCCTCTTATTTTATCTTCTTGACTATAGTCTATCTGTGTATAATCCATCACTTCTACACTCTATACTGACTCTGATATGATAGCTATTAATTCTACAAAAATGTGCATCCAACAGAACTTTGTCAGGCTATCTGTTCTTAATAATTTCATGAAAACATGAACCATTCCGATTCATTAATATATATCATACTTATTTTCTACTAATTTATTGAGAAATTGATGTTTCAAATCCAATTTATAGGTGAACAATTATATTCTAATGTTCAATACCTTTCCAATGGTTGTTTCCATTCTCAATTCTGAGTTTTGAGTAGGAAGTTATGGATATTTGAACAATTTTTCCCTTTCCTATTCTTAAAAAACATTTCGGGCACTAGCCCCTTTCCTTCGGCCCCCAAATTCATGTGACCAGGGGATTTGACCAAGCAGTAATCATTAGGCACTTATCCTATGCTTCGAGCCTTTGGGGCTCCGAAACTTCTTGGCTTTGGAGGATTTGCCTCCATTACTATACATTTTCCCTGAATGTCGATTCTTCGAATGCTCGGAGGATGTACCGATCAATGGTCCTTATTACTTGTTTAGATCTATGGTGGATAGGAGCTATGAGACTCCAGACATTAGCAGTTTCCAAAGTACATCACAAAAAATATCCTGAACCACTGAAATGGAGAACTCACGAAGGATGGTGGATCCACGATCCACATTCTCTTCTCAGATCTACGGTGGATAGGAGCTTCGGGACTTCGGGCTTCGACGGTTTCCAAAACACTTCACTACCAATATCCTGAAGTGTTGAACCATCGAAGATCCTCTCTCTTGTCTCCACATGTCATATGTGATCAACGATCATGATGGAATCTGGCCTTTGGGCCTCTGGAATTCCTCAACCGCAACAATTCTGCAATGTAATCCCCCAGAGTACCCCTCTTCCAGACTATAGAATCTGGCGCAACACATTTTCTATGATCAATGGTCATGATGGAATCTAGCCTTCGGGCCTCTGGAATTCCTCAAACATAACTTATTAAGACTTGAATTGTCTAGACCATAGGATCTACCGCCGTGTGTCCCCTCCCGATGAACGAAGAGGATTTACTCCACTCTTCAGAGCTTCGAGGTTTTTGCTTCTTCGAACTTGCACTCCTTTTGAACGCCGAAGTGGAAAACCCCTAGGGTCCACTTGATAATACACACTTGGGTGCTACGTGGAAGAACACTATAAGTGGACACATGGCCCAGTCTGAGGGTTGACACATGTCAAGCTCTAAATGGAAAATCAATGTTTCAAAAGCACTTAGCACACTGGCATGTGGCACGCATCTTGTGTGTCCACATCATCCTAGGTGACATCATCAAGCCACATCACTTTGAGACTTTGGGACTCTAGGAATTCAAAGGTATAGAAGTTCTTCCAACATTTTTCCACGAATGGCGAACTCCCTAACTGCTTAACCCCCTGGGGCCCATGCAGTCCAGTTGTCACCAATACAAGTGGTGAGACATGGCCCCCACCGTTGAGTGACACGTGTCAAGTCCCAATTGGTCCTAAGGGTCTGTCAAAAATATGAAAATAAGTGACATGTGGGAGAACTAGGTAGGTCCATGTCACCCTAGGTGATGTCATCTTGCCATGTCATACCCGATTCTTCGGGACTTTGGGGATTTCCTAACTTCGACACTTTCCCAAAATTGTCGAACTGCCAAATTTTGAAACTGTTGAACTGGTCCACATCACATCCGACAACATCATCATTTCATATCACTTCAGCACCTGGGACTTCAATGATTTCTTCACCTTGATAGTTTTCAAAACCGCCGAACTGTCGACGACTACTTACCATAGCTTTGGGACTTCGACGATTTCTCTACTGAACACCCCATAACCTCCAAACTACTGAACTTTTGACATTGCTTAATATGAGGACACATGTTCGTGGAAAATGGACGGTCCATATTAGTTACAAACTTTGGGACTTCGACAGTTTCTCTACTTTATCTTTAAAACAGATGGAGGGACGAAGTCCGAAGGACTTCTGTGCTTAACCTCCATGCACCTTCTCCAGATCTGACGATTGTGAGGGGTCTGTCTTCTCCCAACAAATATAATGACCCAAATTAAACTTTGCATCCCAATACCACATTTTTTGTGGTTTATCAAACCGTTATTCCTCCAGATATTTTGAACACAACCAAGGTGTTCCCCCAACGCCCTCTTGGCGCTTTGTACATCAATTCCTCATGGAATTTTGACTCCAAATTCCACATTTGTGGCCCATCCAGGTTAAGTGTGGAAACCATGGGCTCTGATACCAAATTTTCACATCCTCACATCCCTAGGCCACCCTGGCCATGGACACGCCACTACTTCAAAACCAAACTTCTCTGAAAACCAGATTGTAACATACTCAACCACCGAGGCCGAGAAACGCCACTTGAAAAATTGCATTCTCTGATATACATATATATCTAATGCAATTTAAACAGACATAAACATTCTTCTCATACACATATTCATGTAGAAGCGACAATAAACACATACATGCAATATATACAGGTAATTTTGATAACATTATAACACATGTAGAAGATACACAATATACAATTAACATAGAATTGGTACTTATATTTTTATTGGAAGACCACTGACTACGTGCAAACCTTCCATGAACCTCCCAACCTTAGACCATGCTGCTCCAAGATATCAACAGTGGTCACCCCCGAGCTGGGAGTAAACTCCACCCAGGGTAAGGAAATCCTAGGCTAGGTTGCATCTATGGAAAAATGCATAATGCAACAGGAAGGATTCCCTCCATGGAGCCTACTTACGCCCACTTCTCACAGAATCACATTCCCCACATGCCTGTCCCACCCTGAGAATATACACCTTCACTGTTCCACAGTCCATCGACTGCTCCACTTCCCTTCCAAGGCTTCAACAACAAGCCAGATTAGAAATTCTCAGAGCTCTATAGATACTACTGGACTCCCTCCAGGAGAAATCACTTTTCCAACAACTTCTCTCACCTGGAGAGAGTTTCTCACAAACCTATCAACCTGCTTCTTGAAGCCACAAGATTGAAAAATTACTTCTTCTATTCAACTCTTAAATCAACCAGGTAGCCACAATAGTAAAATCGGGTAAGGCAAAGGACGAATCAACAAGGTACAAAGGTGCACGATGGCAGAGGGTTCAAAAATGGTGGAAATGGCTCTCTGCGTGTTTGATCAATGCGTGAGTGCGTGCATGCAGGGAAAAAATGGAAAGAAGGGTCAGAATGGATTGAATGGTGAGAGAGAACCCCCACAATGATGTAATTTCCCCACATAAATTTGCATGCGTCCTTGATGACTGATCCAGATTATTTTGAGAATGACGTGAAGGAAAAAATATAACTGAGATTAACAATGAAATACACAAAAATATAGAAGAGAACACAAAAATACAGTGAAACCCAACTTCTATTACTGAATAAGATAGAAAAACACTGTAGAAGACAAATTGGAAAAAATGGGGTAGCTTATCTCTAAAAAGAAAGATATGTTGGCTATGCTTCATTCACAAGAAGCTTTACATTGCATTGCATGCTTAAAGGGCCTCCTTCATTTCAATTATATATGAGAGAGTGAGAGGAGAACAATTCCCATGATGCATGTGGGATAAATTGGACTAAGTTTATACAATGCCATAGGCATGTAAATGTTGGACAACTGAGAGGGGGGGGGTGAATCAGTTGTTACCGTGCTTAAACAATTATGCTTCTTTTAAACTCTTTGCTGAGTCACTAAATGATGATCATAATAATGAAGGGAAATAAATAATGGCACATTCATCATCAGTCACATATATGAGAA
>JASDQU010500482.1:59480-75359 GCA_032191745.1 Picea mariana
GTTTCCAGCACCAACTGGATGGAAGCACCAACTTCCAATCATACAGGCACCAACCTATAAAACAGAGAACAAGAGTTCTCCCTTGCACCACCCTGCCACCCTGGTTTCTCTGGCTGCAACTAGATGGAAGATACAACTCCCTGTGTTCAAGCACCCACTTGAACTTTTGAGGACAACAGTCCTCCCGAGCACCTCCCAACCTCCCTTAAATATTAATTCTTTGTTACTCAAACTTATTACAGTGATATAATGTTCAACAATGGCTTACCAGACTCATCACTGTTTTGCTGCATTTCGTTACTCTGTCTGCCTCATTGCCTTCCTGTACACCTCACTTGTGCTGTCTATTCTTATGCCTTTTAAGATCTGTGTGCCATACCCATTCACTACACAGATCCTCTTCTGTTCAATTTAGCTACTGCACTCTCCTTCTTCTTCACACATGAATCACCTTCACCAGCTACAATCACAGCGAACTCCAACAACAACAACAACCACATCTCTTCTCTGTACCATGTATTTATAGATTCTGTGCACCTTGTGCATGCAATGTTCGCAATACCTCTACATGCTGAATCTGCGCAGTTATCCTCCACCTCTTGATGCTCTGTCTGATCATCATCATGACTCTTCAGCTTCTCTGGTGGTTCCCCCACGTCTCCAGCATCACTGTACGTTATACTGAGATTCCTCAGCCTCTCTGGCAGTTTGAGACTCTTCGTCTTCTCTGTGACAGTTGCACTCACCTTCTCTGTTTCAGTTACAGGCCTCAATGCTCATCAGCTGTCAATCGCCTCCACTGGCATATTCATCCCTCTCAGAGACTCTTCACTACCTCTTCCAGTCATCCCGTAGTGTCTTCGAGTCCTCTGGCAGAACCCATCAGCGGTTTCTGGCAGTTACACTATATCGTGCTACAGTTTCCCTCTGATCTTGTTCAAATTAATCTGCAACGTTGGATTGAATCCATGGGGTCTTGCATTTATTTCAAAATTTCATCATTTTGGAATTCCTGTGGCCAAGTGTCTCAACACTTCATATCGTGATCTTCAAAGCTCCGATATAGAGATTTTCCGTGCTAGCTCCTTCCTCTATATGACCATGGCTATGACCAAGAGCTTTCACGATTTCGCATTTTGTGAATCTGGAGATGAATCATCTCGACTCTCCAAGTCGCGATCCGCAAAACTCCGAGATGGAGCTAAGATCAATGGTCCACGATCTCGATGATTCTACGGTCCAGATCTCATCATGAATTCGCATCTCGCGATTCCTTCGATAAAGGTTCTTGTCACACCAAGTCGCGATAGGCGAGACTTCGAAAAGGAGCTTAGATCAATGGTCCACATATTTTGGTGTATTGATGGTCAGGATATTTTCTTGATCTCGCATCTCGCTGATCCTTATATGGAGGTGCTCGTAACTCCAAGTTGCGATAGGAGAAACTCCGAGATGGAGCTTTATGGTGCTCTGATCTTTCGCCATGCATCCTCTTGATCCAACAGTCCACGATTAAATCGCGAAATCACATATCGCGATTTTGGCATTCTTGTTGTCAAGTGTTCTTGTCACTTCAAAGTCCCAATTCACGAAACTCCGATCAGGAGTTAAATCAATGGTCCAGATCTGATCTTGACTCAACGACTGCGATTGAATCGCCATATCGCATATCACGATTTCAACATTTCTGTTGCACTGTTTACTTGCCTCTCCATGTTGCGATCTCCGAAACTCTGCTGACATCACATGTGGATTGAGAAGTGTTGAATACTGCCACGTGTCACTCTGATTCATGACTTACATGTGCCTGAAGTGTTGAATCAGCCTGACACCTGTCATTACCTAGTTGTGCCACGTGTCCCTAGCTGACGTGGTCTGCTGTTGTGATTTGGGTCAACGGTCTAGATCACATCTAGATCTGACGGTTCAGGTTCAGTCAGGATTTCACACATTGCGATTTCGGGGTTCCTAATGTCAATAAACTTTGACATGTCAAACTCTTGATCCCCGATGCCTCTCCATTGAGTGGAATCAACGGTCCAGATCAAATCTTGATCTGATGGCTCAGATTACATTGTGATTTTTTATATCGGGAAATTGGGATTCCTGTTGCATTGTTTCTTTGACATTTCCAAAACGCAATCCTCGAGACTCCGACACACTCTTTACACACTAGCTCTCCTGGCTAGGCTCCTTGCCCATATGACCATTATCCCCATGACCGCAGCCAAACCTCCTTGCACTTTTAAAGACCGTGCAGGTTCTACGCGATCCAACGGTGGTCGGACCCTGCATTTGGATCTGACGGCTGAGGCCTGTCCTTCTCTTTAGCGCGCTCTTCTTGTCTATATTCAGATCTGACGGCCCTCCTTCTGTTGGGATTTCACCTTGGCTTTTCTTGATGGTAAACCTCGTGCAGCTCCTGTCCGATCTGATGGCTGACGGGATTTCTGAATGAGATCCAATGGCTATGGATCTCTGTCTTCCTTCTCTTCTACGAACTCCTGTATCTTGAGCTTTGCTGTGCACATGCTCCTCGATGCTATTCCTCTTGAGCTTTCACTTTCGAATCCCCAAGGGATTCTTGGACTTCTGCGCCTCTACAGAGTCTTCACATGCACACTCTGATCCTGCCATCTTCACTGTTGTACTTAAGCCATCATCACTACTGTACTTGCCATCAATGACAAGTCTACGCTGCCTGTAAAACATGCCAACAATCCTTTGTACATTCTTCCTGTACCCATGCCATCTTCATTGCTGTACTTTCCATCAATAACAAGCATATGCTACCTATTAAACATTTCCAACAGTAAAATACTAGGACTTCCTAGGCGGTCACTCATCCCAGTACTACTCTAGCCCGAGCGCTCTTAACTACAGAGTTCTAATGGTATCTGGTGCATTAATGCTAATATGTAAGAATATACATAAGACCATTACATGATGTATGTAATTAACAAATGAATATGACATTACATTCCATTCCCATCAAAAGGGTGAATGCTATGGTTTATCAAAACGAGAGGCTCAAAATGGTGATTTAGTGGAAAAGGTGGATGACCATCGAGATCCATATGGATCATTCCTCCCCCCTTAAAAAGAAATGGTCCCCATTGCATCAAGTTCCCATGGGAGATGGGGAGACTTCTACTAAATATGAAGCTTGGTGCACTGCTTGCCTTGCTGAAGAGGCTGTCCTAATTAGCTTGTTGAAGGTTGTCATAAACCTATTGTTGGAGGGGTTGAATCTATTCAACCAATCTAGTTGCATGATCTACATGAGTGTGGGAGGACTCTGTCGGTGAATATGCAGCATGAAGAGTATGAAGGGTTCTATTATAACCTTGCTTGACTGGGTAGTGTGGAGGCACCCCCGTAGGTGCAACAAGAACATCTTGGTACTCTTCTACAATCTTGTCGATATGGTTCTGTTGGATAGAAAGGTATTGGGCTGAGGCTGCAGTGGTTGCAGTGTTCTTCTGTTCACCTTTTGATTGGATTCTGAAGAGGATAAAATTTGCAGTATGAGAGATTACTTTGTGGCATTGTTTTGGTGGGACAATAGTTGAAACTACCTCTGGTATCCTATATAGTTGACCCTTCAGAGTAACAATGATGTTATAGAGTCGAGACTCATAAATAACATGAAACCTCCACATATATGGTTGGCCTAATAGAATATCACAGACTTCCAGTGGGGCAACATCACATAATACCTCATCCTTGAAGGGCTTGATGCTGTAAGACATACAACATTGTTGGCTGACACGAAGATCTTGACCCTAGAAAAGCCACCCGATGTTGTATGGCTATGGGTGTGGTGTTGCTGGAAAATCCAACTGCTTGAGAAACTCTATTGAGATGATGTTCTTTTGGCTTTCTCTATCAACAATAAAATGTAGTGGGGTCGCCTTCACCCACATTTGTGAATGGAAGAGTCATTCCCTCTCCCCAGGATCCTCTTTTAGTTGGATTGTTGTAGTTGTGACAGTAGCAGTGGGTTATGCATCAATGATATGTCTCCTTTTATCATTTTTTGAAGTCCAAGTCGAGGTTTGGATCTTTATCTTTGATCTTGGCCACCAATGACTGTATTGAGCGACATTCATCAGTGTTATGCCAAGGGATGTTGTGGAACTCACACCACTTTTTGGTGTCTTTCTTAGACTTACCGTTACCCTACTTTTTCTGCATCTGGGATTGGATATCTTGAGGTTGGACTTCCTTTCTCTATCAATGCTTCTCCCACTTACTTTGTTGCTTGAATTTATACTCAATTTTGACTGCATATCGATAAGAAAATCCCAGTGAGGAGATGTCTAAGAAATCCATCTCTGTTTGTATGTACCTATGTAGACCACTGCGGTACTTCAAAACTAGGTGTTGATCAGAGTATTTGATACCCATCTTTGAGTGCAAGGTACGGAAGATGTTGGTGTACTCCGACACCGTTTGGTCTCTTTTCTGACGCATAGTTGTCCATCTCATGTATTGGTCATCATAGTTTTCGACAGGGTAGAACTCCTCCTTTAGGGCATCTGCAAAGGCCTTCCAAGTCGGTTCTCTCCCAAATAGTGTAGATTCATCCTTGGTGTACCTCTCCCAGTAACCTTCCCACCAAGCTCTGACATGGGGAAGGGCTATAAGGAGTGCGAAGGTGATCCTTTCACTGTTGGAAAAATTTTGGACCGAGTAATAACCTTCTAGCAAATTCAACCATTTTTCTAGAGCATCTGCATCTATCTGACCTTCAAATAAGGGGATATCAAAATTGACTTGTACCTTGAAGGGTGTTTCACTTGCAAAATGGTTGCTTGTTGAATATGCTTCAGCTGCCACCATTGGTAGTCTTCGAAGGATCTGAGTGAAGTTGTCCATCATCTCGTTCCTTTATCGCACAAGGGATTCCTTGAGCAACATATTGAAAGGATCTCCTGCTCTGTCATATCTCTTTTCTTCTGCCATGGGAGGTCGTTTGGGCTAGCGAGAGTGGTTGTCCTCAAGAAAAACTAGCTCAAGACCCAAATATCTATACCCTGACCTCGTCAGGGACTTGCTCTAAGAAATGACAAGGAGCAGACTGCTCTGATACCACTGATCCAGATTATTTTGAGAACGACATGAAGGAAAAAATATAACCAAGATATAACAATGAAATACACATAAATACAGTGAAACCCAACTTCTATTACTGAATAAGATATAAAAACAATGTAGAAGACAAATTAGAAAAAATGGGGTAGCTTATCTCTAAAAAGAAAGATATGTTGGCTATGCTTCATTCACAAGAAGCTTTACATCACACTCCATTACATGCTTAAAGGGCCTCCTTCACCTCAATTATATATGAGAGAGTGAGAGGAGAACAATTCCCATGATGGATGTGGGATAAATTGGACTAAGTTTATAAAATGTCATAGGCATGTAAAATACTAAGACTTCCCGGGCGGTCACCCATCCCAGTACTACTCTAGCCTAAGTAGGCTTAATTGCAGAGTTCTAATGGGATCTTATGCATTAACACTAAGATGTAGGCATGTACATAAAACCATTACATGATGTATGTAATTAACAAATAAAGATGACATTACATTCCATTCCCCATCAAAAGGGTGAATGTTATGGTTTATCAAAACCATAGGCTCAAAATGGTGATTCAGTGGAAAAGGTGGATGGCCACCGAGATCCATTTAGATCAATGACACTTGGCTCTCCAAGAAATCATTCCTCTCCACTTGGAGTTTCATTCCTCTCCCCAAAGGAACTTAGGATAACTCGGTTTATTTCCCAAACTTTAGTAACTTAGGAAATACATTATAATATTCCCTTAGGTTAAGCCCTCAATATTAGCTCCTTTTTCCTAGCCTCTCAACCCCCTTTCCCTTTCCCTTCCTAGTGGAGATTAGTCCCCCATAACTCTTTCTTCATGGTTGGTCTACATGCAACAATGTATTTTATTAATAATCTGCATAATTACATATACAAAAATAGGCTCACTGGCCTTAGAATCTAGGTTCTCTGGCCTAATAAACACATAAGCCTCACATCTTATAAATAATTGGCTCACCAGCCTATAAACTTCATTAAACATCATTACAATTCATCAGGGGCTAGGCTTTGGGGTATTACATTGGTTCACTATAAAAATAAAAATGTCTAATTCATTTTAGATTTTATAGTTTCTTTTTATGGATGTTTCTTAGGTCTAAGGGAAGCAGATGAAACTTTGGTGATGTTTTGATTCTTGACCCAACCAAGAAATGAAAATATGATAATGAAATTTTTTTAATTCGATGAACTTTAACTATGGGAGGGAGAGAGACTTTTTCCTTTTTCTTTGCAAAATTTAAAATTGAAACCTCACACAAACAAAGAAACCAACAAACAATTCAGATATGAAACCAAACAATGATCCTAATGCACTCTTTCACTAATGCTTCAAAAGCAATCAAGGATGCAACGTTTTTTTTCTTTTTCTTTTTATTTCTTCCAATTATAATGCAAAAATATTCCTCATCTACACAAGAATGCAAATGCAAAAGGAAAAAAAACAACAAAAGAAAGAAAAGGGACTATAGGAAATTGGAAGTGGTTCTAGATCAACCCACTCCAATGTCACTACTAAGATCTCACCTAAAACTCACCTAGGAGGGTAGATCTAGTGATGAAAAATAGTCACACAAACAAGTAATGAAACCCATAACAAATACAACTAGATCTCTTCATATTAGCTGGATTCTCTGCCCAACTTCACTGAAATTATCAAATAGATAGAGAACCTATCCAAGAAATGGAAACAAACCACACAAAAGAATTCAACAAGCATATTGAAAAAAACTTATGTGATAATAAAAAATAAAACATAGACAAGATTAGTATCAGAACATACCACAGAAATCAACCTTCTGATTAGAGGACAAGACAATGTGAAATGCTTGGGTTTTTCTCTGCAATTTTGCAGTTTTTTCATATTTTCGCAGGACACATGCTTGTCAAGCAACAAGAGACCTCGCGAGATGCTTATGATGCAACCAACATGAACAGTAAAAAAAATCATTTTTTAGAAAAAAAGGGATCTTTTCCAGATCTTCCATATTTGTTCCAGATCTATGTCAGATCTCTCAGATCTCATATATATAGGCTCTAGAGTAATAGGTGGAAGAAAATCAAAAGAAAATATCGATCAACAAAGGAAAGGATTAATAAAGAGACTCAATCGAGAGAAGAATTCTTCCCCAGTATGGTTGCCAGTTCTATTATGGGACAAAATATCACAGGGATATTACTAAATGATCAACAAGATCTCCCTAGGATTATCCTCATAATTCTAGACAAAAGAGGGTTTAGACTCCTATGTTTTCCCTAGATCTAAATTCAAACACATGGATTCACAACTAACATAACGAGTAGTGGATATTGGATACCTTTATTTGTAGGTTTTCCTTCCTATATATTGGTCGTTGCAGACCTGAAACTATAGATCCAAGATCCATAACCTACTTCCTACACACAAAATACAAACAATATCTATATACCTCTCTACTTGAGATTATAATCCTAGATCTAACTTACTTCTAATTAGATCTATAATGGAATGAATCATATCTAAAAATTCATGAAATGAGCACAAATGATATGAAGGAAAACCAATGATCTATTATATATAATAGATAACTTAGATCAAAACATACCTTAGTGATGATTCCATTCTCCCTTGACTCATTGCTCCTTGCTTCTCCCTTTAGCTTCTTGGTCAAGCTAGGCTCTCTTAGTTTTGGCCGTGATGGATAGGACAACCATCTTTGTAAATGGACAACATACTAATACTCTTGGATTATCCTTTCTCTTTCCCAAGACTTTCCTTTGTTATTTAACTCTTTGGAATAGGGTTGGGAGAGATTATATATCTCCTAGAGACCAATAGAGACTCAAATGCTATGAGTCCCTAGGCCCTTTCCATGAAGATACAACTCATCCCTCACCTGTCGCTTTGTAACTTTGTGAATCTAGAAGTTTTATAGATCATCGCTCATTGCACTAGTGATGACCGATGATGATCATGACTTGTTGCACTATCAAGGACCTATGATGATCATCACTTTTTTCCCACTATGTGTCCCGTGATGGTCTCCAAAAGGGCTCAAATATTAGGCAAAACATGTATTTCGGCTTACATCTTCTCACAGATTCCTTTCTAGCATGTAGGATGGAAATTAAGGATATAACACCTGCCATGTCAGTTTCCTTCCACGTCATCCTACCATATTATCCTTCCACGTCAGCATCTGTAACACCCATTCATCTTGCCAAATCAACATCCATACATCCCAGTCAACATGCCACATCAATATCCGTACTATCCATTCAACATGCCACATCAACATCTGTACGATCTAGTGAGTATGTCACATCATCATCCATACTTCCCCATGTCATGCCTTTGCTACCATGTGTCATGTCCATACTACCACATTTCCTAGCCATACCGCCACATGTCAGCTTATGGTGATTCCATGTGTCGGGGACTTCACACCTTTTTTCCTGCTTGACCAAAAATTTAGAACGCCATAACTTTCTCATACGACATCTGTTTGAGCCCATTCAAGAGTTGTTGGAAATATCTCATTGATTCCTTTGACACAAGTATGTTTAAATCATAATTTTATAACTTCAATTTTTCTTGGTTGTAAATCTTCACTTGGGTCAAACCTACCCACACAAAAAAATTGGTTCGCCAAAAGTCGACATACATGGTTTGACTTATCTCTCTGATTTGTACACTTTCAAAAGAATAAAAACATTATGTGGCTTATAAGTGATGTTATAATAGGTAATTAATTGTACAATTTTCCCTTCTAGGGGACTCATACGCAATGTGTGGGGTTTACAACAATGGAAGAAAACAACTTTGGATATGTGTTACCCATTTCTTACCAAAATCGGCTAATTGATTCTTCTTTTTGGGTTGCTCTTCTTGGATTGATGGCGCTTGAACAAATCTATCATCTGCTACCTCTTTCTTCACGAGTGTGTGAACAACTTTCTTTCCATGCTTTAGATGAAGCTTTGGATGAAGTTTCCAACATTTGTCAATCCAATGGCCACTCATATTGCAATGAGTGCAATAATTATTTGACCACAAGTCCTTCTTACCATGATCCACATTCAGTCTTGGAGAGTGGTCTCTACGTCATTCCTCCTTCCTGGTAGACATGACCTTCTTGTACAAGGGATTTCTCTTCCAACATTTGGAAACACAATGGTTATGTAATCTGAAAAACATACATGGATACTCATACCATAAACTATGTTTCTCATTTCCATTCTTATTATAGTAAAATAATACATTGGAATAATCTTGTTTATTATACCTTTCATGGCGGTTATTGTTGCAAGTATGCCGAGAATAAACTATCTTCACTCCTTTAGAATGTTCACCTTTCATTCAATATTCCTTGCATTCTTTGTCACTCTCATGAAGTGATGTGCCTTCTCTTTGTATAAGGTATTTATGTAATATCTTAGACGCCTCTTTGGAAGTATTTCTTTCTTTAGTGACCTTAGAGCATTATTCAACTTCTCCTTTTCCATATCCCAAACTTGCATAGCAAGGTATTTCCAAAACCTCTATGGGATTAGTCATTCCTTGTCCATTAAGTCCAAAACCCTTTCCATCATAACCCATCTTGGTTAGTAGCCTAAAACCAATACCATGAGTATGTTTCTTAAATTCACCCAAAGAGGAATCTACCTTTTGATGGGAAGAAGGAGAAAATGCTAAATCACTTACACTACATACCTCAGTCATATATTGTGAACCTATGGTAGAAGGCAATCTTCTTGGCATGGTATATTATTATTTGTCCTCTACTCTTTCATCTTTCTAAAGATTTTCTAAAATTTCATCATTGTCTTGCAATTCAAGCTACAAATTTTGCTTCTCATCCTTAGAGACTTGCAGTAACCTTCTCAATTCATAATTCTCTTCTTGTATCTGCTAGTTAATCTATTTAAGTTCCTAAAGTCTTTCTCTCTTCAAATATTTTCCCATGATTGTCTCATTTTGCAACCTACTCTTCAAAATGAAAATCCTGTCAAACCAACTCCGATACCAAACTTGATCCAAAATCCATTGACTTGATTCACAAATAATTCTAAGAGTGAATAGAATTAACTTAAATTATAAAGCTTAAAGAACAATTGAAAACATGAATTTAAGAAGTGAACAACAGAAAGACCAAAACACAAGTTGATAACAAATTTCACCCATATTGGGATATGTCTTTGGGCCTGCTTCAACCATGCAACCACTCCATTAATATAATGTGAAGCATTTAANTTATAGTAAAATAATACATTGGAATAATCTTGTTTATTATACCTTTCATGGCAGTTATTGTTGCAAGTATGCCGAGAAGAAACTATCTTCACTCCTTCAGAATGTTCACCTTTCATTCGATATTCCTTGCATTCTTTGTCACTCTCATGAAGTGATGTTCCTTCTCTTTGTATAAGGTATTTATGTAATGGCTTAGACGCCTCTTTGGAAGTATTTCTTTCTTTAGATACCTTAGAGCATTATTCAACTTCTCCTTTTCCATATCCCAAACTTGCATAGCAAGGTATTTCAAAAACCTCTATGGGATTAGTCATTCCTTGTCCATTAATTCCAAAACCCTTTCCATCATAACCCATCTTGGTTAGTAGCCTAAAACCAATACCATGAGTATGTTTCTCAAATTCACCCAAAGAGGAATCTACCTTTTGATGGGAAGAAGGAGAAAATGCTGAATCACTTACACTACATACCTCAGTCATATATTGTGAACCTATGGTAGAAGGCAATCTTCTTGGCATGGTATATTATTATTTTTCCTCTACTCTTTCGTCTTTCTAAAGATTTTCTAAAATTTCATCATTGTCTTGCAATTAAAGCTACAAATTTTGCTTCTCATCCTTAGAGACTTGCATTAACCTTCTCAATTCATAATTCTCTTCCTGTATCTGCTGGTTAATCTATTTAAGTTCCTAAAGTCTTTCTCTCTTCAAATATTTTCCCATGATTGTCTCATTTTTCAACCTACTCTTCAAAATGAAAATCCTGTCAAACCAACTCTGATACCAAACTTGATCCAAAATCCATTGACTTGATTCACAAATAATTCTAAGAGTGAATAGAATTAATTTAAATTATAAAGCTTAAAGAACAATTGAAAAGATGAATTTAAGAAGTGAACAACAGAAAGACCAAAACACAAGTTGATAACAAATTTCACCCATATTGGGCTATGTCTTTGGGCCTGCTTCAACCATGCAACCACTCCATTAATATAATGTGAAGCATTTCATAAGATTTATTACATTACAATGGATCTCCAATCCATAATAAAATTTCTTCAGATCTGATGCAAGGGCTGTGGTATCTTAGAAAGTCATTTCTCACTTTAGAGATTCCAAGAAACTGGTCTCAAAAACCCTCTTTCTTCAACTTATACAGGAAATACCTCTGTATAGAATAATCTCTCAGCCAAAACATTTTAAGTTATAGGCCCATAGCGCAATGGTTAAAATGTTTGGTTAATGTATAACAAGTCACAGGTTCAATCCCACTCTCGTTGGGATTTTTAGACTATACAAATATTATATATTTAAATATAATATATCTTGTTTTCCCACATACCATATTCCTTTGGCATAATGGTTAAAAAAATTCACTTTAAATAAAAACTCGTTGCTCTCTGTAACAAGTTCCACTAGCGGTCCAATGGTAAACAATTGGGTCATTTCCGAAGAGACCATGGGTTTGATCCACCCAACCATCCTTTCCAAATTTGATAATCCCCTTTTGGTCAAATCGTGCCAAATTGTGCCTTCCACAAGGAGGCCCCTGATTGGTCCATGTGGATGCCACCTAACCATGCCACATCACCATATCACATCATCTGCCTACCACATCATCATACCATGTTATCCTACAACATTATCTTACCACATCCGTGTATGTATGTTGGAGGCAGGCCAAAGGCCGAGGCTGAAAAGCAAGGCGTTTTTGGGAAATAAAGCATGCACAAGGAAAGTGACAGCTGGAAGGAAACACAACACGCACGCATGCAAGGAAAGAAACAACTTGAAGGAAGAGCAACACACACGCATGAGAGGAAGACTTAATGATGGTAGGGTTAGGGTTTTGGTAAGGTATTGAAATGGCTGAAGAGCTAGAAATTTATAAATATAGATACTGAGGTATTATAGAGGGGGGGGGTTGTTAGCATTAGTTCTGATTGTTTTGGTTTGTAGTTACACATGAGTTGATACGATATGTAAGGGTTTTTGTCGGACGAACTATTTTGTATAGGTTATTGAGCTGGAGGGAAACCAAGGGAGGGTATATATTGAGGGTTAGATCACAAGTTGGGGAGCCTAGTGCAATCTATTCTACCTCATATAGATCTCAACCGACTATGGAGGATTGTAAAGTGCATGACATTGTAGATGAAGAAATACCATAATAAAAGAGCCAAGAGCCAAATCTTTGTGAACGTAGCCCAGGAGGGGGTGAAACATAGTAGCATTTGTGTTGTGTGATGAATGTATGTTTATCTTTATTATCTGAAGCAATTATTATTATGTTGAATGAATGAGTTATTATATTGTCTGTTTAAGTGTTGTTGCGTTATTGAGGGAATAAGATATGGAAATTACTGCATAGTCATGAATAACAACTTGTTGCTTTTACCAGTTATAATAATGGGTCAATATTCATCTCCCTTATCTCACACTCAGTCCTATGCTGTAAACAAATGAGTCTTATAGCCACCCATTAAAGCTATCTCAGGTGAGACTGCGTAGTGCATTCTATGTGCTATGTTGCCTTCTATTTTACCAGGAGGGCCAATAGTTTTAGAGGCTTTGTAGGAAACCTAATAGACATGAACCCTAGGTCAATAAACTTAGACATAATAGAGGAATAGTAACCAACAAATGGTTCCATTATCGTTGGTAGGAACATGAGAGGGTTGAGTAGATGAGATAAGTTGACCAAGAAAATAGAAGAGAAAATAAGAAAGAAATGAGCCAATAGAAGGGGATGTTGAGACCGTGGAATCCCACAAAAGCAGAGATCAAAAGCTGGTTGAGAACAAAAGAACTAGAGTTTGAACAGAAAGACAATAGAAACCCTAGAGTAACACCCCACAAATATCTAGAGAGATACGTGTTTACTAATTTGCACAAAGTCTTTTTCTGTGATTTTCCACATTTATTGCAGGAGTGGATACTAAGGTTAAAGGATAACCACACAATGAACCACATTCGGTAGCTCGAGTGGAACCTAGTACAGATTGAGCAACTTCAGTAGGTGAACAACAAATTATCATGACCCTTATCATGAAACTTATCACGACCCTTGTCATGACCCTTATCACTGCACGATGATGCAAAAATACCAGATAGTCCTGAAGAGCTCATATTACACCATTTGCAAGTCAGTGGGCCACAATGACAAAGATTGTAGAACTATGGAGTTGATGCGAGAAAGGACATCAGACACATATAGAGTGCAGGCATAAATGATGACTGGGCAAGCCAAACCATAGTTTAATCAAGCTCCAGATCCATACAACACTACGCAGTAGCAGTATAATACTTCGAAACAACAGTATAATACTGCACAACAACCATATAATAACATACAACCACAATACAACACAACGCAACCTCAGTAAAATATTGTGTTGTATAACCATACGCCTCAGTATAATGTGCCGAGAGGAGATCAAGAATGTTACAGAGGTGGATGATGAGCCCGAGGAGGTTTCAGATGAGGTAGAGGACCAGTGGTATGTCACAATTGTCAACAACCGGGACATTACGCAAGGGAATGTCCACTTCCACCAGCAACTTGTATGTACCGTCGCACATCGGACCATGATATAGAGGAATGTTCGACACTACTAGTAAATATCCAGGAAAAGAGGAACCAAAACAACTAGAATGTTCAATGGATTTTCATCGAAGCAAGGGATGAAGGACAAAATATCAATATAGTTACTCGTGGAGGAGCTAAAACAGGCGACGACGTTGTTCGATGAGAACCAACACTAAACCAGTGGGTAAAGAAGAACGCCGAACCAAGGAGACAGTTTGATGTGAAGAATGAGAATGCAATATTTACAGAAGCCAGACAAGAATTTCAGAACAAAGACATAGCATCGACTTCATCCGTGCAACAAAACAAGGAAGCACCAGAGTACGAGATGCCTCCATTATTGGATCATACCAACGAAATGCAACCCAAGGGACAAGTAAGTACAATCAAATGATTTTTTCATTCATGTGTAAAAGTATTAAGTGATCCATAATTTGTGAAAATATTGCAAAACATACTAGAAAAATGTAGCATCATGACGAAAGAAAAACTAGAACCAAAAACTGTCAATCACCTACATACAAGGAGAAGAACTAGTAGGGAGTTTAGATTGAATGCCAACATCAGATATTTCAATAAGGGAGACATCATACTGGATCTAGGATATGAATTTAATGTATTACTAAAGAAGACATGGCAATGCATGGGAGAGCCCACATTAGGATATTCACCTGTTCAATTTAAACTGGAAAACCAACAAAGAGTCCTACCAATCGAAAGATTGAAAAGAGTAACAATATACCTAGATGGAGTATGCACTAAAGCATATTTTGAAGTCAATGAAATAGTGGATGAAACCACACCTTATCTAGCGTTGCTTGGTCTGGATTGGACGTTTGACAACCAGGCCATAATCAACCTGAAGACCAGGAAAATGACATTTGAGTTAGGTGAATACAGGGTCATTGTGCCCTTAGACCCATCATAAGGGGAGAGGTTTGTAGAACCTACTTTCCTAGACTTAGAGGAAATCATCCAGTTGTACAGAACAAATGCGCGCGATGAGGATTACATAAACCAATTGTAGACAGGATACTCAGTTGGTGGAGCATTAATTCATGTGCAACAGACTCAGATACCAGTTTAGAGAACTAGCAACAAAGGCTACATGAATTATCCACGAGAAGATGTGCAGGAATAGACTGTGCAGTAAGATGGGTAGGCACGAAAATCAGAGAACCACCAAGTTTCCACAAAATAAACGATTTGGAAACATTCTTGACATAGTACGAAGAGGCAATGTTAGAGAACCAGAGACTGTTATCACTTGATCTAGTACTCAAGTCCACACTTGCAAGATGATGGGGTGCACACAAAGAGACCATCACATACTAGTACCAATGTAAGAGTTTATGCGCATAAGGTTTGGCGTAGAACAAAAAAAAAAAAACAACAGAAGTATGATGGACAAAGGGCACCAGCGAAGCACTTGGAGGAGTGTAGAATGCTATGGAAATTGACACCCCCAAAGGAATGGCCTCATCACTTCATACACACCTTAGAGGGCATACCAACGAATTGGTATACAAACCAAGAATTTCCCAAAGGAACTATGATCTGGATGACATTGCACCAAAATTTTACAATCACTTTCTCATTCGAGCATGAGAACCCCAACATAGATGGCACTTAAACAGATAAGAGGAGTGATATTCATCAAAGCACCAGAAGTAGAATTGATCACAAAAGAACAACAATAGAACAAATAGACAATCAAGACACTATTGTCATGTTACCATGTACAAGAGGAAGCACCAGATGAAGAATATTTGTGCGATATTCAGATTGAACAAGAAGAAGGAGAAAGAGAGGTGGAAGGACCACCCATAGAATCAAAATTCATTTCTGCACCGATAAAAGTAAAGAAATTCAACATTGGGATAGTCGAGAATCCCAATATGGCCAGCATTGGAGACTACTAGGATGAGAAAATAGTGGAAATCATAACA
>JASDQU010500482.1:99927-115311 GCA_032191745.1 Picea mariana
GGAAGGGTGAGGGAATTTTACTCTCATCTTCACATATACTGAAAATAGTCTTTTGGAGGTCCAAAAGCTTCCCAATGGGGAGGTGTGATCAGGGGATCAAATTTTGCTCAAAAATTCAAAGTGCTTAGAATCACTTCAAATCGGACTAGAGTGTAGGCCTCGTCGTTTCAAACCCAACGCAACTCATTTCGTCTCAAACGAATGTCGGGAACAAGAGATATAGCGATCTGTTCGTCAAGCCAAATAGGCAAAAATTTTGATGCTGACTGTACCAGTCCGTACAGTCCGTACGGTCTGACGTGGAAGGACCATACAACCATACAAAAGGGATGTGGCAAGAATTTGTTGGTTGGTAGTTGTCAAATATGGAAGTGACACGTGTCCGTTGGGTGTAAAATGGTATGAGGACACGTGGCCCAATCTGTGGGCGCCACGTGCCACTCGTTGTTTGGTTTATGGTTGTATGTAAAATTATTGGGAGTCCGCAAGGTTGGACCCCCAGACCTCACCCACTATGTAAAGACTTCACAAACCTCTACCGACCGTTGCACTGCCACTTATTCCTTGTAATATATGTGTATATCAATGTTTTTAAACTCATGTATATGTGTATGTGGAGGGAGGTCGGGCCGGGGCTTGGCCCCGGCCCGTGGTTTCGGTTTAACACATATGACCATAGCACATTGTGACCATTGGTGCGTGGGTTATAACATATAGCCCACGGTTTTTACATATTACATATGCCCACGACCTGGAGCGCGAAGGGTGTTACACGGTTTTGTAACCGTTAACCACTTTTTGCCTTTGAGCGCGGTCACGTGAACCATATGCCTAGGTGCCTAGGCGATTAGGGGCTGGCGCGCCCTTAACCATCCTACGGTTTGCACCATTGGCATGGTTGCACTTGGTGTTGGGTTTTCATGCTTTAAAATGCGTGTGAGCCAGGTTCAAACAAAAAAGGTGCAATTTGTAGATGCAGAGACAACAAGCTTGAAGAGGGAGAGTTCCAGGAGGCCTAACTTCTTCATTTTTTGACCGATTGAGGTTCCGAAAGAGCCCAAGCAGGGGTTTTTGGATGCTCTGAAGTAATTGGAGCAGTTAGTTTGTTAGTTTGAGCATTGTAAGACATGTTTTTGACCACTTTGAGCAATTAATAATAATGATCCATTGGAAGCTGGACCAGGAGATGTAGCCCAAGAGAGGGGTGAACTCATTTATCAATTTGTTGTGTTTATGTGCTTATGTTCATTGATTATGCTGCTGTCTATGTGTAATTTTCATAAGTAATCCTTTAATCTATGTGTTTCAAACTGATCCTTTTGATTTAAACACATAACATTCACTTGCAATAATTTTCAAGTATTTCAAGTTTTCTTCATTTTTAGATCACTGCAAATCTTGATGCATGGAAAAATAAAGTGGCAAAGGTGAGAAGGATCCCATTGGAGGGAGTATGAGACCACATTGTATCAAACCTCCATGGCAAAGCCACACCATATGCAATGTGGAATACTTTGACGGATCTATTCCAAAATAGCAGTGACCATAAGAAATTGGCGCTCAAAGATAAACTCAGGAAGATCAAGATGTAGAAGGGTGAATCCATTCCAAAATATCTCATGAAGTTTGTCCAATGTCGGGATGAGCTAGGGAGTGTGGGAATAGTCCCTAATGATGATTTGGTGAGCTTGTCTCTCCTAAGACTTCCCAAAAAATGGCACAGTTATCAAGACTTTGTCAATGGAAGGGAAAAATTTCCAGATTGGAAATGACTATGGTCGGATTTGGTGCAGGAGGAGTTTAGGTGGAACACCAAAGAGGGCTCTTCATCAAAGCATGATGATGAAGAGGATTGTGCTTTGGATTCCAAGGCAAGGAAAGGGAAGGGGAATAAATTCCATTCAAAATCCAATTCTAAAGGCAAGAAGTTGAATTTGTCCAAAGTGAAGTGTTTTCACTGTCACGAACATGGGCATCTCGCTACTAACTGTCCGTAGAAGAAGAAGAGAAAGAAGGTTGTTGGAGCTACAGATGGTGAGGCCCTTCCCTCGCAATTTGAACTTGAATTCTCCTTGATCCCATACATGGTGTGAAGTGGATTGGGATTGGTGTGGTATTTGGATAGTGGCACTTCCTTCCACATGACGAGAGATACAGAGCTTTTCAGTGACTTGGAGGAGAGAGATCTCAAAATTCATATAGAGATGGGCGACGGTGGACGATACCGTGCGATTGGCATTGGTACCATTACCTTTAAGAGGGAATCAGGTAAACCATTTCAATTGAAATATGTTATGCATGTTCCAGGTCTGAAGAAAAACTTGGTCTCAGTCACAATGTTTGAGGACAAAGGCTATGATGTTGTTTTCAATGATGGTAAAGATTTTCTGTGACATAAAACAACGGGTCAAGTCAAGAATATAGGGATTCGAGTTAAGAATCTCTACAAGCTGGAGGTAGATGGTTGGGCTGCCATGATGGGCAAGGAAGAAATTTTTTTGAGCCGGGATGGGGGCGAATTATGGCACAGGTGATTGGGCCATCTTCATCATGGAGCCTTGAAAATCATGCAACAAATATCTACTGGACTTGCAATGGGAACACTTGCTTAGTTAGATTAGTGCAAGGTTTGAACCATGGGGAAGTATGTAAAGCCCACCTTTCATGAAAAGGAGAACCGTGCTTTGGTGATCCTAGAGAGAATTCACACAGACGTGTGTGGACCATTCTCGATTGCTTCAATTGAAAAACATAAGTATTATGTTATTTTTGTTGATGATTTTTCTTGTAAATGCTGAATCTTCTTCATGCAGAAGAAGGATCAAACATTCTCAAAGTTCTGTGAGTTTAAATCATTGGTGGAGAAAGAGTTGGGGAAGAAAGTGAAGGCTTTGAGGAGAGATAATGGTGGAGAATACATCTCTAACGAATTCAAATACTTCTGTAGAAATGAAGGAATTCTAAGAGAACTCATAGTGCCTCATAACCCACAACAAAATGGGGCTGCGGAGAGGAAGAACATAATGATCATGGGTGCAACACGAGCGATGTTGCATGATCAGGGCCTACCAATGCATTTGTGGGAGGAAGCATGCAACGCTGCAGTTTATGTGCAAAATTGTTGTCCTCATAGAGTATTTGGCATGAGTACACCTGAAGAAGCTTTCACTGGTAAGAAACCTGATGTTTCTCATTTTAAGATTTTTGGCTCATTTGTTTATGTGCATGTGACCAAGAATGCCAGGAAGAAGTTGGAGCTGATTGCTAAAGTTGGGATATTTGTGGGGTACACTGAAACACCCCATAATTATAGTGTGTATTTTCCTAACAGTAAGATGATTGTTATGCGACGAGATATAAAATTTGGTGAGGGGAAAGCCATGTGGTTGTCGCTTGAGAGGGATCTAGACTTGCATGCAGAGAAGAAACTGCTAGTTCGCAAAGATGAGTCTCAAGACGTGGATCAACCACATGAGGAGGTTCATGGAGTGGAGGAAGCCACACATGTAGAGCCATCCATCAAAAATGGTACAAAGCATACCATGGAAGCTGATAGATTGAGACTAGATGTTGCACAGGGTGTAGGAGCCCCTACGTCACAATGCAGACATAGATTGTCTCTTGATCGATTTAATGGATACATGGCTCTCATGAGAAAATGTATTGTGACTGAACCATCTTTCTTTCAGGAAGAAGTGTAGGATCCCACTTGGGTTGATGCAATGGTGGAGGAGTATGA
Source organism: Picea mariana (assembly GCA_032191745.1). NCBI lineage: Eukaryota > Viridiplantae > Streptophyta > Pinopsida > Pinales > Pinaceae > Picea > Picea mariana. The sequence goes on from JASDQU010500482.1 coordinate 103,667, forward strand.
CTCCATTTTCAAAAACAATGCATGGGAAATTGTCCCAAGACCGGTCGACAAATCAATGGTAGGTTCGAGATGGATCTACAAGATAAAACAAGCTGCTGATGGGAGTGTGGAGAAATACAAGGCATATTTATGGCCCATGGATTCTCACAGATCGAGGGGATAGATTATGATGAGACCTTTGCACCTATCACAAGGTACTCTTCCATAAGATCCACCTTTTCACTCTCAGCGCAGATGGGTTGGTGCATTCATAAGATGGATGTAAAAAATATTTTTCTCAATGGGATCATTGAGGAAGAGGTGTACATAGAGAAGATTGAAGGATTTGATATCTTCATCAGTGATTCACATGTGTGCTAACTCAAAAGAGTGTTGTATGGGATGAAGCAAGCACCTCGTGCTTGGTACACTCAAATAGACAGCTATTTCACTAGACTGGGCTTCACCAAAAGTGAAGTGGATGCAAACCTATACCAAATTGTGGTGGAGGGTAAGATTTTAATCATTGTTATTTATGTTGATGATTTAATACTGACTGGTGATGAGCAACTGATATACTCATGCAAGGAGGACCTTGCAAAGGAGTTGAAGATGAAGGATATGGGCCTCCTTCATTATTTCCTTGGATTGGAAATATGGCAGCGAGATGGTGACATTTTTGTGTCTCAAGGAAAGTATGCAAGGGAGATACTGGGTAAGTTTTTCACATGGAGGGCTGCAAACCCATGGATACTTCTCTTCCAGGAAACTAGAAGAAATAGGATGATAGTTCTGGAGAGGTAGTGGATGCTACTGTCTATCGACAATTAGTGGGTTCATTAATGTATCTAGTGAACATGAGACCAGACATTTTCTATGCGGTTAACCAACTGAGTCAAGAAATGGTTAAGCCTACCAAGATCTTTTGGAAGGTGGGTAAGCATGTCCTAAGATACCTGAGGGGCACATATGAGTATGTCTTATGGTATAGACAAATGAATGAGGTGAAGTTTCATGGCTTCACAGATGCATATTGGGTGGGCAGCCCAACGGATAGAAAAAACATATCAGGGGGGATCTTTAGTATCGGATCTACAATTGTTTCTTGGTACAATAGGAAATAGAGATCTATGGCACTCAGTTCAGTGGAAGCGGAATACATGGCAGCGAGTCAAGCTGCATGTGAGGCTATCTGGATGAGAAAGATCTTGGTTGGTTTGTTTGGTTCTCATTTAGATCCGACAATGATTCATTGTGATAATCAGAGTTGCATTAAACTCTCGATTAATCCTATGTTTCATGATAGATCTAAGCATATAGATATCTGGCATCATCATATAAGATATTGTGTGCAGCGGAAGATCATGTTGCTTCAGTACATTCCTACGAAATATCAGGATGTAGACATTCTGACGAAGGCACTCACCAGGAGAAAATTTGAATACCATAGAGAAAATATAGGGGTGAAGGATAATCCCTTTCTTGTTGAGAGGGAGTGTTGAGATTCAACAAGAATATCCTAGTGAAAATTATGCACCTACACTAGGATGGAGCCTCAGGCTATTTTTAGGTGGAAGTCTATTTTTAGAAGATGAGCAAATTCCATTTACAGATGATGTCTATTTATAGATGGTGAGAAAATTCTATTTATAGATGTATGTTGACTATTATTAGCCCTTAATAATAGTTGGACAATAAATGTTAGTCTATTCTCAATGAGCACTTGGAAATAGTTAACTGAAGTGGAAAATCAGTTAGCTATAGGAAATTCGAGTTCAAAGGTTGACTGGTGGGACATGCAAGTTGAATTAGTTGTAACTGAGTGATTCGAAGTTGTAACAGAGTTGGATGTGTAGTTATGTGAGTTGTAAAGTAGTTGAACTCAATTAAGTGAGTTAAGCTCAGTTGTACTAGTTGTAATAACTGAACTTACACTAGTGAGAGATCGGTGAATTAATTATTAATTAATTCACAATCAGTGATCTCACATGAAAATGAATATTTACCATTGTTAACTACATGCATGTCAGATCCAATGGAGACCCAGTTGAGATAACAAGTGAAAGGGATAGTTTGACTATCAGTTGTGACATTAGTGAGTGCACTCATGCAACCACACACACATTGGATGTGCCCATGAGGATTGTGAAGCCTAGGCAAGATGAATTCTTCATTGCAAGGATTTCCATTAGAAAGGATTGTGCAGAGGAGACAAGCTATCTGGAAGTAGTAAATTGGCACATGAATTTGTCAATTTTTGTATGACAATGTGAGATGATTGTATATTGTACTGAGAGCTCTTGGATTATATATTTGTATGAGATTGTTTCATGATCCATGATATATACATAATATATGATAGTGGGGTTTTTAGATTTATGCTTTCCCAGTAAAACATCTGTGTTATGTGTGATTGATCTTTCTTCTTGATATTGCAATTGGAGATCATCTTTTAAATTCCACAAGAATATTTGTAGAAGAAATTATGTATTTAAAAGTGGCATATAATTGTTAGATCAGGATAATCTAGGCAATACATAATTTGTATTAAAATTTATACACTATGAGCAACTATTCTTTCTCCTTATGGATATGCACTCTATCCTCTGCAAACTTCGCCTAGAGATCGTCTTTTTCTTGTTGTATAACCTGAAATTACTCTATGGCTTCCTCCTTTACTTGCTTCAGGGCCTCTATGGCCTGCTATTTTTCCTCCTGGGCACAACGAAGGTGAGCCTCTGTTGATTATACTAGTATGCTTAGCTGGGCAGGCTCATTTCCTACTTCTATGCCCCCTACTGACATCAGTGAGGTAGAAACTTAGTGGTTCAAATAAAGAGCCTGCTTTACCCCTTTGAGCTCCACCTCGATCCTGTCAAACATTGTTTCCTGTTTGGCTTCGCTTCGCTGCAAGATGTCCTCTGAGGTATCTGATATAGTGGCAATGATAAGGTCAATGTCATCCACCTTGAGCACAGTGTGGAATTGAGGTTTATTGGTTTTTGACTTCTTCCACGATGAAGGTTTCATTGGAGAACCCTTTCTTTTATTGGATATCTCCGCTTCTGGAAGGGGATCTTTAGGTGGTGTTTCTTCGCCCTGCTTCTTATTGTCTTCTCCCCCTTCATCCTCTTCTTTGTATACTTCATCATATCCTCATTCAAGTGAATCTGGTGTTGTTTTCTTTGATGCGTTGATTAATTCCTATACCTCTTCCTTCTTTTTCTTCCTCCTGCTGCTGGGTGCATCATATTCTTCGCGAGTGACTACAGGACTTCCGATGAAGTTGGGGTTGGACAATTCTTCCTGGTCAATTGGTACAAGGAACTCTGTAGGCCATTCCTTGGTTATTTCTTCCATGTTCTCCTCTATGAATTTGTAATAGGACTGGAGCTCTTCTTTGTGCTCATCTCCACGCATAGTGATATAGATGAAGCGCCTGTCTGCGTGGAACTTCATGATTGGCCTAAACCTATGCAGAGTGTTTGACATCATGTGAGGGAAAGATTCAATGACCCTCTTCAGTTGTAGATAATATTTTTGGAACACCGCGTTTGACTGCCATTGGTTTTCCACGTCGCTCGAATACCAAAGCGTAGTCAACTTCATAGCTAGTGGTTCAGACGACTCAATTTCAGAGAAGGTATCTCCTTCCAGAATATCCCAAGCAATGAAGGCAATGAGGATCAACAACTAGCTGAAATGAAACTCATAGCCCTAATACTGAGCTTCACGACAGTCTTTCTCTAACTGGTTGACGAGGTATCTCCCCTGGTTCATTTGTATCCCTTTAACGCATTTTCCTACGAGGTTGACAACAAACCCCATGACCTGCATTGGCCTATTCTTCTTGACAATATTACCAATGATCAAATGGAAATCTAGGTGCATTGCGCCATTCTAGATGGAGGCTACCTTATAGCCCCACTTCCCCTTCTCCACATTTGCATAGTTAGCTTTTATTTTTTATGTCAGGGCGTGATTTGTAGCCTTTCTTGGGTAAAAGTCCTATGGATCTCATCCTTGCATGCTTAATCCAGTGATCCGATGGATCAACGTTGGATATACTGTGATGCACCTATCCAACCATAAGTAAATTCCATGGAAGCATGCCAACAAGAGTTTAATGAACGTGTTAACCTCTCTATGTCTGCTGAAGTGTGGGATCTTCATCACATTAAGAATGATGGACCTCGTGATGTCCATAGTCCATGACTGGGGGATTATCTTCGACTTCTTCCCCATTGTGTTGGTCAAACACTTGTGTGGTGCGAGCATTCCATAGTTTTGTGATCTCCCAAGTTGAATTCACTGATCTTAAGCATCAAAATCCTCTCCAACTGTAGTCCTACTGTGCATATCCCCTTTAGGAGGTACGCGGTGATCACTATGTAGTTGAAGTCCCTCAGGACGCTGTCACAACTCACCGTGCCAGCCAGAGGCAAGATGTAGTCGAGCAGGATTGATGGGATGAGCTTCACATTCGCCAAGTCATCATGATGCTTGGTTTGTTTCTCTATCACAATTCAGGAGGGCCCAAATCAATGTGCATTTGACGGGGATGATTTCACTCCTCTTGTCGACGAAGCTTGTGCTCTTGCAGACATGAACTTCTCATCCATGAGGTCTGTGAGAATCTCTTCAACAAATTTATCTACGATGCTAAAGTCACCTGACATACACGCTTGATAACTGATATCTCAGGTCGGTGCACAAATAGTGAAGGTAGCAGAATAAATGGCGAGGTCTCAATAGGCACATCGCAGTAATAGTCATCTCTCTGTAGGTTCGAATAATCAGAATTGGCAAAAGTGTCCATGCTAAGAAATTTGACGTGTTAAATAGATAACATCATAACAGATTCTTCCAATGGGTAGGAATTCCTCGATCAATGCAATTCCATCCATTATGGCATAGTCCCAATGGTCCAATGGCGAACATTCCGTCAATAAATGTGTTTCTAGCCATTCTGGAGCATTGTTCTAATGGTTGGGACACCTCCAATGGTCATATTACTTCACCACGGTGAAGTGCCAGTCGGTATTGTTCTTCTATTCCGGCAAGGTTCAAGTTTTGCAAGCCTTCCTCTGTGAAGTCCTCTCTAGAACCTCTTGCAATTTTTATAGATTTTCTTTCTTCTTACTGAGTTTTCTAGCTTTCTTTCCTGTGATCTTTGTCTCTAGATTCCTCTTTCCATTCTTTTTCTTATATCCTCTTGGCATAGTAACTTTGCACAACTAGGGGTCTTTAACAATGTTCAAGGGTAATACTTCTTCTCTTACTGCTTCTAGAGTAGATTCTCTACTCTCCTACATGGATAGGTTCTTTAAGCCTTCTTGTGTTCTTTTAGCTTCGACAACTAAGTCTCTGGCCCTCAGTTGCTTCGACTTGTCCTCCTGTTCTTCTACTAAGCGCGCTATTATCCTAGCCATGAAATCCCTTAATTCTTATTTTTTCTACTCTAGAGCTTCCTCTTCTTCTTTCCTTCGGATCCGATCTTTCTCAATCCAAGTCTTTCCTAGTAAAAGAGAAAAGGGGTCACTGTTCTCAACAAAATTAATGACCTCAAATTCTTCTTTTGTCGATGCTACATGATAAATTATAGGTACATGGGAAAGTCTTCCACATAGGGTTATCAACTTTCCTTTAAACAATCCTATTCCTCCTAGTGAAGGAACCATCGTAGGCTTTCCTAATATTTCCCAAGTAATTTATGTCGAAGTCTACTATTCTTGCTTCTATGCACTCTTTCTCTTTTAACATCTCTGATAAACTAGTATCTCTGTGATCATTTAATGTTTCTTTCATCTGTAGTAATATAGCTTCTGATTCTTTCTAGTTTTTTAGCATATTCTTAGTCTCTTGGCCTTCCTCAAGTTTTTCTTGTCTCATATTTATCTTTTCAACTTTAGCAATCATTCTAGGGAAGTCCAAAACTTCATGGACTATGGCTTTACAACAAGGAAAATAAGACTTCTACCAGGTCATTCTTTAGCAATATGTCCCGATCTTCTACAATTATAACATAATGTCAATCCTTTCTTTCTCTTAAATGATCCCCAACCTTTCCTATACTATGCACTTATATCATAGTGATGGACCTGCAAAAAAGTCTTTCTAGGATCCTGCATCCACTTGTTAGTCCAACAATTCTTTCTATGCATAGGAATAACATATCTTTCACTATTTATATCATATCTATTCATATCATATATTCTCTCTTCAAGTTGTGCCCTAGTTTTCAGACTAGGACCAAATCTATCAAACATACCTAGATCCATTCTTTCAAAAAAAACAATTCCACTTATCTTACCTTTATCAGAGCACAAAGCTTTAAGATCTTACCTCTTTTCTTTAGATTGGACTTATTTTCTTAGCACAGAGCTTCACAAGTCAAGTAGAATACTGTGCACTACAACAACAGATCTACGCACAAAGATTTCTCTTTTCCTCAGTTCCCAACAATCACATTTTTAGTCCCTACAACAGAACCATTTGTTGGCACAGGGGCAGACCTAGGGTTCAATGCTTCAATAACACACCAAAAAAACCCTAACTATCGACCCTTTTGGAAACACCTTTGAAGCATCAGAAGTCTCACCCAAGGTAGAGGCAGGGGGGTTTGCAGGACTCAAGTGTCTGCACCCTAGTTGGGACATAGATCTATGATCACAACACTTAACATAACACTTAGCAGTTAACATTCATTAGAATTTAACCCTTATTCGCATCGCAAGTAAAATTCTAATTACAGAACATCGCAATATTCAACAAGATCTAATACACCCAAGCACTTAACATGTAGAAATCGAGCAGATCTATCATTCATTTACATTACTAAGAACTAAGATATTATATCAGATGCATCTAACATACGTAAGGATGAAAACACTAAGCATAAATCACATCAATCACATAAAGCAACCATAACATAGGATATGCGTGGTTCACCCCCAGCATGGGGCTACGTTCACCAACTCTTCGTCTTCTTTATTATCTTCTATTAATCTCCTTACATTCACAGAGCATCAAAACCAACTCCGCATAGGACAAGATATCTGCATGCACCTCGCCAGATCCTCCTTCCCTGAGTTAGGTCACAACATAAATCCTTCTTACACAGTCTGCACACAATCTTCTTACAATCACTTGCACATAGCTCTGCAAGTCTTAGCTCTTCTCAAAATCTGCAAGCTACTCAAAGGATAGTTCTTTGGTCTGTCACAACTATCACATAGATTCCCCCTGTCTAATATTCATATTACCTGGGAGTCTCTAAGCTGGATGGATCAGAACAATTCCTGCTATGATGTGTATTCATCATCATCTTCATGTTTCGATACATGTTTGATTAGTCGTGTTAATGGAGAATTTGTTGGCATGTATTGTTGAGTTAATGAGATGTGGGTGGAGGCGACATGCATTTATTGCATGTCACCTTTACTCTTCCCATTGGCCTCCACCCTAGTTGGGCTATTGTTCGATCTTGCTTCTGTTTTATACTTTGAAATTTTAGCAGGGTGGAACCGCTCGACCAACTCTCGTTTTAAGGAATTCGATTAATAGGTATGTCCTTTTTTTTGGCCATTATTGAATTCACTCTGGTTATGAAATGATTACTGGCTCAAGTGTATGGGTTTGTGTTTTCCTAAGCATCGCAACTGTGTGAGTTTTGGTTTTTGAATGAAAATGGATGGTTCTTCCTATAATATTTTTGAGTTCGTAGAGGTTATTGGTCTTCCTGGTAATATCTCTCTGTTACTACTACTGGTTTAGTTGGAGGGTTTTTGTTTAAGTTTTGGGTGGATAGTTGTACCCACGTGTGTGCATCACTTGTCCAGTCTCTGGTTTTCATGGGTTTAATGGATGAAGGCACTCTTCTTCACTGTGTTTTGTTCATTTGGGAAATGGTTGTTTTCATCATTAAAGGCCACGGAATGGGCTCTCTTGTTCTTACTCGGCCTTGTCATCACTTCAATGTTGTGGTTGTTTTAATAGCCACAAGGGTTACACCCTGCGTGCGTTAAGAATCACTATCAGTCAGGTTGGAGCCTCACTCCTCTATGGTATCCCTCCTGTCTCGGGACTTGTTATCTATCAACGAATAATTCGTGGTTCCCTCTATGTATGCACTGTTGGTATCAGGGTTTTTTACCATTGAAGGAAGTTGGCTCTAGCTTTCCTGTGCTAGTCACAATGCGAACCTTTAACTCCACATGTCCGAGGGTGACATGAAACACCAGCTTGGCCTGTTGGGTTTACCACTTGATTGTTGGATGGTTGTATATTGTTGACTATTTTGAGTACATACTCGTTCAGTTGGCTATATGATAGTCGTGTTGGTTTAGTATTTAGTTACTGCCTCTATACAACGTTGGTAAACCTTGCTTGTTATCTTCAGAAATCAAGTTACACAGTAGCTCTCCTTATGTTTAATAACTCAATATTCTTTAATGCAGAGGGACGTTGCCCCAATTCGAATGGATGCGTGGGTATACATGGTTGTCACAACTTTTTAGGTCAATTGATTTTACGACAACGATGAATTGGTTGATTGATACACAGTCACTGGTATTTTTCACTAAGGATTGTTTGGATTGGTTGCAAATGCTTGATGTTGCTCATGCATATTGTGTTGTGTATATGGTGGTTTTTCAAAGTGAAGTAATGGTCATGGTAACTATAGTTTTCTTCGAGGACCAGATGGTCATTGAATCAGACGGCTGTAGAAATATTATACACTATATCCTTACAATTGTTCGATTGTATAAGTCTGAGTTTGCACAACATAGTTGATTACAGTTGGATGAAATTGAATTGATATTGTGTTATTAATAACTTAGCACAATGGATTGATTATTACTGTGACTGTGTGTTTGATTTGTTAAATGGAGATATTGCATCATAGTGTTTGATGGCTGCGCACTGTGTATGATATGGATAGTTTGGTTTCTCACACGCAGGGATACCCATAGAGTTTTTGAGCAATCGATCATTTGTTAAGAAATAATGTTGATAGCCCGTCATGTTGAATGGATGGTCCAGCTTTTAATTCACATTGAATTGTTTTTTTTGGCAGTGGAAGAACTACATTGCCTGGGAAAATTACCCTGTGCGTAGCTCATGTCAAAATGGTGACTGTGGGTTGTATTTTGGTCTTTCTTATTTTGGGTTACTGCCATATATGTTCAACGAATGTTATTGCATTTAAATGATAGGTCTGATTGCAGTAGTAGTGACGTCATTGTTAATTTGAAAACATGTCTTTGGGTATAGTTGTGGATTGAAGAAATGCATGGGCAATGGTTGTTTTTGGTAGTTACAAATTGGAAATGGGTATTGTTCGTAAATTGTTATAAAATGAAGAGTGTGTGAATGAAGGGAACAAAATATCTTACAATTTATAGGATGCCATCTGTTTTGTGATGGCACTGTGTGGGACATTTGATTTTGAATAGTGAACTTGTTAAATACACATAAATTATTATTTGGTCAAATGATTGCTGGTTGATGCATCTTCTTTCGCAGAATGTTATGGATCACTTACTTATTTTCATAAACAATAATCGTTCTTATTCCCCTCCATTATTTCACTTTTCTCTAATTACAAACCCCGTCACCTCCCATATTCATTTTTTCACTCTCTATTCTGAGATTGATTACAGTCAAGAGAATTTATGTGTTAAAGTGCATGAAAGTGACAGTGTCTTGGGTGGATTGCAGTGAGGTTTTATTGGTTTGATTTACAGTTGATTGTTGTTGTCATTGAGTAGTGACCATGCTTCTCTCCTTTCATTATATCATTTTTTTTCACTCAATAAAAACCCCTCACATATCCTAGAACCCTGTTTCACTCCCTTGCTCGTTGATGAACAATAATTTTTTTTTTATGGATTGGATTGCATGTGTCTGATACATTCTGAGCCAAATATATTTCATTTTTTCAAGATTTGTCATGCATGGTTATTTAAAATACTACTTTCTAATCAATTACACATGCATGATGATTTTTTCTAGTCGTGGAAGCCATGGTCGAGGAAACAGAGGTAGAGGTAACTAGAACCGAGGCCTAATAAGGTCCAGGTTCTCTATACATTTTGACATTGTTTCAGAATAGCTTAGCCAAATGTTCCATGCCAGATTATTTAATTGGATTGGGAAGGGAATAGTCCGACCTAGGCCTGAAAGGCTTCCTTTCCAAGCCCCGCAAGCACCCGGGATCCCTGTACCTCTTCATGTCTCATTACAACCATAGATCCCTGAAAATGATGGATGGCAGGAGATTGTCCACCCGACAATCTCCCAGCATCATGTCTAGCCCAACTTGTCCTTGCCTCCTCCTCTGCTTGTTAAAACCATTATCCAAGCTGCCCCTAATCACTTGTTAGTGAAATCGTCCCATGCTAGCAAGATATTGAAGACTGAATCCCACCACACACTTGATAAAGGAAAAGCCATTGTTGCCCCTTCCTCACCCTCCAATGACTTTGAAAAATCCGTGTCTTCCCGAATGCATTTGAGGGACAATTGTTCCCACGTGATCAAAGAGATTAATCCCAAAGGCTCTACACAGCCTAAGGCAAATTCAGGAAAATATAGAGGTGACAAGAACAACCAAGGAAGGGTTGCATCACAGACTGGGAAATATGGATTTTGAGTTTTATTTTATCTAGTGTTTTATGAGAGTTGGTTTCATGGATCTTTGGACAACATGTTTATTTTGGACATATGAGTTATTTTTGAAATGATTTTAAATTTCATGAGTTTAAATTTCCAAAAGTGAATATGTTGATGGGAGGCACAAGTCGGTATGTTTTGCTTAACTAATGGTTATGTTATGATTGTTATGATTACTATGAACTAAAGGGAGTTACAAGGGGTCCCACCTACTAGTTATTATTTATTTATGACCCTTATTGTAATTATTACTTCTCCCCCTAACTAAAGTTAGTTGATTCTTTTAAATTAACTTAACTAATGATTTGGTTCAACTACTTCGACCAATTATCATTTGTTAAAAGCAAAAGGAAAGGGAGGAACAAGAGGGGATAGAAGCAAAAGCATGCTAAGGTTTGCTCTTTGAGTTTATGTTGAGATAGTTCAGTTTTAATTCATTCATATCAAAACCTAATTCTCTTTTGTGATAGCAGGGTCTTATTATAGACAACAATATTCCGGGATGAATCAAATCATTCAGACACTTGTTTTTCAGAGGTGTTGATCTATCTTTGATAGTCTGTGTAGACTTGTCGCTCTGTGAATTAAATTTCATGACTGATAAAGACTATTGTGCAGAGTCGAGTGGGAAACAATCTATGGCAAGCTGATCCAGCTTTTAGAGTTCATCTTTGGTTTTCTGTCAGAGGTCCTTTTGTATGCTCCATCGAGGATGTATAAGTTTGACTTTGGTCCAAGATTTCTGTATGAGAATTTGTAAAGAAAATGACTCTTTGGTGAATTGAAATGAAATAAAGGATTGCTTTATGTCTCAACTGTCTTGATTATCATCTTGGTGTCTTTACTTCAGTTCTTAAATTTATTTCAACAAATGTTATATTCAGAAAATTACATAAAAAGTGAATTTCCAGCAAGCTTTTTGTTGATAAAAGACTAGCCTAAGCACTCATAATTAATACTTGTGAGTTAGGATGTTATTTTTATTGGAT
>JASDQU010500483.1:44931-55496 GCA_032191745.1 Picea mariana
GGAGAGAGAGAGAGAGAGAGAGAGAGAGAGAGAGAGAGATAGAGAGAGAGTTGATATAAAATTATTTTACTTAAGGTTGATATTGAAATATTTTACCTATGGATGACATTGAAACATATTTTTGTTACTAATATTTTCTTAAATGCCATGTGTCAAATCCATGTTGAAAATGGAAGTAATTACACATTTCCTTCACATTGGGTTGTAGAAAACACCTTTCAGTGCGATGATGTATCCATTATACCAAATTATTTTCATATCTAATGACCATTTATCTAGATTGACACATAACTTGTGTTGTTATAGGGCTCTTAGGATTTGTTGAATGATCTATAAATGTTCTACCCAAGTTTTGTTGAAGATGAGGATGTCATCCAAATATACTACCACGAAAGAGTTTATCAATGGTTTCAAGATATCATCCATCATCCTCATAAACATTGTTGGAGAATTAGTCATGCTAAAACGTAGGACCAATCAATCAAAAAGTACTTCTTTAGAGTCAAAGGTTTTCTTATATACATCAATTTTCTCAATTTCTACTTGGTGGTAGCTTGATTTCATATCAATCTTACTTACAGACATGGCACCCTTAAACTAATCAATAAGATAATCAAGTTAAATGATTGTATATTGGTTCTTGATTCTAGTTTTATTCAAATATCCATAATTCATACAGATTTCCCATATCTGATATTTTTTTTGCACCAACACAATCAAGATCCCACAAGGTAAGGAGATTTGTTGAGACTTTATTTTTTCCCTTTTGGATGCACTCTTGAATCTAACATTTTATTTCTTCATTCTCCAGAAGAAATAATTGGTATATTGAGCCATTAGGTAAAGGATTATGAGATATCAAATCAGTTAAATTCTTGAATTAACAATGAACATTCACCACTATGGGTAAAGTGGAGATTTTTCCATACTCTTCGACTATATGTTTTTTCCGGATTATTTTAGGAATGATATAAAGGAAGAAATAAAACTGTGATATAACAAAGAGTTACACATAAATATGGAAAGGATCACAATAATACAATTAAGCTGATATTCTATTCCTAATTGTCTGAAATGCAAAAGGTTGTAAAATGCAAAAGCACATAAGCTAGATAGAATGGTGGTAGCTTATCTCTGAGAAGAGATGTGTTGGCTATGCTCATTCGCAAGAAACTAGTTACAAATGAGGCCCCAAAGAATTTTTTGACATAAATCATACATGAGAAAACCCTAAACATCCAAAAACATAACCCTAGGAGATGAAATACCAAAAGTCATGTGGGCACCGATGGGGTAAGTTGGTACATCAACTTCCCGGGGTCATAACTTCTGCATACAATTTCCATTTTAGGCGCACGATATCCCATTGGAAAGGTATACCCCAAGAGTACACATTTTTCCATCACACTCTGAATTCATCTACAAATGTGCATGTGGCAAGCCCAAAAAACGTTTTTTAGGTCCTCAAAACGACCCCAGAAGTTTAGGACCCGAAAAGCTAGAAAAAAACTGCCAAAATTGAAATTGGGCTTTGAGCCAGTAGAATAGGTGGGTGGCCATCGATATCCACCTGGATCATTCCTTTCCCCTTAGGAAGCAATGATATCCATTTCCTCAATTTCCTGCATCAAATGATGAAACTTCTACTGAACCTGACTCCTGGTGAGCCACTTTCCCTGATGAAGAAACTGCCCTGCTTTGATGACCCAATAGAGTTTGATAATCTACTAGAGGGTTTCCTTTGTATTGGTATCCATGATCCAATAAATTATTTCCTATTCGATGCAGGGAGGATTGATTTCTCTAGTGGCAAACTCTTCATCTGCATCCAAAATGTCCAGGAGAGGTGGAAAATATGGTCAGAGCAATTCCACATTAAATACTGGGTGCAATCCAAGGAAATGAGGAATAATTAATTCAAAATCATTCTCACCGACAACCTTGGTGATGGTGTAAGGATAGTATCAGAGTGTTCATAACTTCCGTTGGGGTTCTGTGAGGCACTCTTTCTGCAAATAAAAACAAACACTATCTCCCACCTGAAATTTGTATGGTACCTGATGTTGATCATGACATTGCTTGTACTCGACATTGGATATATGAAAAATATCATGAACTTGTTGTTGGATGTGTTGGATGCACTCAACAAATTTGGCTACCCGATCAATCTTTTTTTCGGCGTGGAAAGACTCTTCATGTGCGACTTCTATGGGAAGAGCTACATCCATGGGGGCCAATGGTTGAAAGTGATGTAGTAACATCAGTCCACGTCATCAAGCGCCAACTAGCTAGTGCACCCAGCACACGTTCGATGGAGAGGAGACGCGCAGTCCTTTCACTTTCCAATTTCAAAATTGAATTTAATGTAATTGAATGATTGTAAGGCTGGTAGAGCCAAGCCATACTTTTGTGTAGGATGTAGTTAGAGACGCCTTTAATGGTTGACAGGTCGATGGGGATCTAGATCCGATTCGGATTAGATGGCCCATTCAATATAATTCATTTTAATTTATGAGAGTTGGTGAGATGGAGGGAAGAGCTTGAGGAGACCCTTCTTGTAAAAATATCTTAGCGCCTTATTTTTGAGGGAGTTCGAATATTGAGACATAATATAAGGGAGACGAGAGGAAGTTGTGACTCTGTTGCAGTCCAAGCTCACATTGTAAAGAGGCATTTCATATTAATACAACCAGAGAAGTTTTTCCTGCATGTTATTCTGCGTACGTTGATGAATTTCTTTATGTGTTTATGATATGTTGTATATGTATGTTAGATGTGCATTTGCAGGGATAGATAGATTTTACAATATGCAGGTTTACCGATTTCGCGTTTGGTTCTTTGAGGTTTACTACAAGAGGTTGCATGATAGAGTATTGAGGACTCTGAAGGCTAGTGCATGAGTGCACTTATGAATTTATACAGAATTTAGGAAAAGGCGTGCCAAGAGGGCGCACCAAAGGAAGTCATTGACTCCAGGGAAAGAAGTCTCAAGGTTTTTGAACACCTTGGAGGTGAAAATGTGCATGGGAGGGCATAGAGAGAAGACATAACTTCTGAATGTTCTGTGAATCTCTACCAGGTGGGCATCGAACGAGCGCATAGAGCATACCAGGGAACTCTATTTCGATTTTAGGGGAAGGAGGAGCATCACAAGCAAGAAATTCACAGGGTTACTAAACACCCCTATAGGCTCAGCAAGGAGTGCTTGAGCATAAGTTGCTAGAGGGCACTTATATCCCTTCAAGGAGAGACAGGGACAGAGACCATTTAGGTCTGAGTACTTGAAGCTCAAGGAGGACAAAGACCTGTACAAGGAGTGCACCAGGCCAACACTCAATTGAAGTGTTGATAGATAGCCATCGGAAGGCTAGTCAGAGCACAAGGAGTGTTTGAGCACCAGGTTTCCAGGAGGACACCAATCTCCATTTGAAGGAGAAGGCAAGGGTCGAATCCCTTAGATATTTGAGCACAAAAATATATGGAGGGAAAATGTCCCAAGAACATAGGTGAGACCAAGAATCAGAGCTCGCAGGAGAATTATCAGAGGCAGAGACCTTCGAAGTAGCGAAAATATTTCAAGCCAGGGAGAAACCAAAGCTCAGGAGGAGGAGAAACAACTTCCGTCGATTCGGGCACTAGAGAAGAGATTTGAACCGTTCAATCTGTGTCCAAACAGAAAAAGAGATCGCAGGAAGGGATCATGCCATAAATTTTGGATCTGCGGGAGTTTCGCTAACCTTAATGGTCCGAGCGCATTACAGGCTTCGCAAATTCGACAACCGAGAGGTGGAGAAGACTGTGGTTTGGAGTTGGGGTTCACGAATCCCTGATATGTGAAATCAATGGTGAATCTAGGTCGTTGGATAATGGACCTCGTGAACTGTTGATTAGGGTGCACGGTTTGGGGAATTTGCCACCGAAGAAAGGGTGTGCACATTGGTTCCAAAATCCCTGAAGGGAGATCGCGACAAGCTGCTAGGACCGTCAGATCAAGGTAGACCTGGACCGTCCGATATAGCCGCTTAGGTTTTCGGGAGTTGGAGTTTCGGCACCCTGGAGGTCAGGAGACAGGACCCTTCACCATACAAGTTGTGAAGTTCCAAAGTACCCGTAGCTTGGCCCTCGGCCATATGATAGGGTCACGTGAACGAAGCTCAAGTGAGGAGATAGTCACCCGCCAGCCTTTTTGGGGTTCATCAATTTGGCATTTCTGAGGACGAGGATTCGGGGTGCCTTGCATTGGAAACCCTGAAATTGAAAAATGCGACACGCCATTTGGATGTAGCATGTGATCATGCGGGTGGTCATATGGATGAGGAGTAAGGGAAGGAGCCAAGGGACATAAGCCCTGTAACAGGTTTCGGAGATTAGAGGAGCAAGGGTCCCTTGCAACCAGAATCTCGAAGGCCGATACTCGGTAGCGCCTATTGGCATTAAGAGCATGGTCACGTCGGTGGTCGTGTGGAGGTGGGGCCTAGACCGAGGTCTAGCACTCACACTATTTTGAATTAGCACCCAATGCGTGTAGAAAGAGGGTGGGTATTTTGCAGGACCTGCGTGTGAATTTTGAAGGACCCATGGATTCGTTGAAGGTTCCAGAAGGGAACCAAAGGCACCGCTTCGGCTCAAATAAGAGGAGGAAGAACGATCCAGTGATCGGGAGGTCACAAAACCAGTCGGGGTAAGGGGTTTGCACCAGAGTGGTATTAGAGCAGGTTTCTGTCTGTAGATTGCAGGCAGAGGGAGGCAAAGGAGGAACAAAAGAAAGTTGTTATATTTGGTTTCAGATAGTAGGCAGGAGATACAGGATATAGTCTGATACCACCATTGTGTTATCAGAGTAGGATTTTGCCCGTATATTTCAGGAAAAAGAGGAAGTGATATGAAGAAGAGCATGTAGGAGACATGTAAAAGGTGAAGGTTGTTGCGGGACGCATCATTCAAATGGTACAATCAGGTGGACTGTAGAAGATGCTGGAAGTGGTCTCAGTTGTAGAGTGACAACACCAGACTTGCCAAGAGGGCAGGTAGAAGGTAGAAGATGGCTATTGAAGGCCGTGAACGTGGTCAAGGCAAAGACCGCCAACAAAAGGGAAAATATGAGATGGATAAGGAACTCACTGAGATAAGATAGAGGATGGAGGAGTGTGCATTTAGAATGCAACAAAGTGCAAGAACATGATGGGTGTATGAATGGCCCATCAGGAAGAAGGTAAAGTGGCCAGTCAAGGAATTGCTGGCTAGAAGACAACAAAGGTTGTTGAAAATGTGGTTGAGGTATGCTGAAAGCCTCAGAGATGAAGAGGAAGTGGTTCGCATCTGTGAGCCAGAAACTGGGAAGAGTCTCAGAATTTGCCAGGTAGGCGGTAGTGAAAGTTCATATTGCTAGGTAGGCAATGAGATGGGATCACTTGAGGATCTCAAATACTGTTAGGTGAGCAGCGCAAAAATCCCATATTGGCAAGTGGGCAAGGGAGAGAAAATGAGTCCATGCGAGAGTCTCATGAACACAGAGGTGATTTCGGATCAACAAGGAGAGCGGACAGAGAAGGATCAGATATGCCTTCTTATCATTGGAGGAATTGAGGTATTCCTGCCACATAGCCCAGTTGAGGCCAGAGAATGTGTTGCAGATGTAGTAATAGAAGAAGGACAACCAACAGTGACTATCATAGAGAAAGAAGAGGTGGAGCAGGTGTGGATATCTGCCCCGACAGAAGAAGAGAATCCAGATGAGGTGCTCACTCCATGGAAGAAGGAGTTGAAGATGTTGGAGGATTGGTTGAACCATCTAGAACCAGTAAATGACTACCATGAACAGACAATTATGCATATTTTGGAAAAGGAGCATTTGGAGAAATTGCTGGAAAATTTCAGCCAGGGAGATGAATATATGATGACTACAGTGTTGAGGTCTACACCAGAAGGTGAATCAAAATTCCATCCTGAGGAGCAGCTGGAGGAAGCTGGAGATACACCAACAGGAGAACTGGCAGAAGCAAAGCTGTCAGAGAAGGAAGCTGAGCAACAACTTAGTGATAGGATTGCAAAATTGGAGTCTGCAGCAGAGTGGCAAATCAATGCCACAAGAGAAGGTAAAGACAGCATGAGAGATTGAGCAGATATTCCCACTAAGGAGAAAGAATAATTGCAACCGGGTGAACTGCATATGAAGATCCAGCCATTGGAGCAGTTGGATGAGGTAATTGAAGCAATCGGGAAGTTGATGTTGAAGTCATCAGTAGAAGCTGTCAGCAGGGAGAAGATGAACATGACGAAGCAAACCTGGGCACTAATGGGAAAACTAAAGTTGATCTATTCCCCTATCAGGCTTAGAATGGCTAATCAGCAAGCTGTTAGCCCATTTGGACGATTGGAGCATGTCCCTATGGACATCGATGGAGTTAGAACCTTTGCAGATTTTGAGGTAATTGAAATTGTTGATGACAACTACCCTTATCCTGCATTATTAGGAATTGATTGGGCCTTCAACAATTCTACTATTGTTGATATAAAGAAGAGGCGTATGACGTTTGAAAGGGATGGCCTTAGGGTCATCGCACCTTTAGATCTAGATGAGGGTCCTCGATACACAGAGCCTATCAGAGAAGAAGACCACGCGTACGAACTGGAAAACATCTACAAACTAACAGCCAAACAGCACGATTATATCAATCCTACAGCCGATGGGAATCTAAGTTGGCAAAGAGACAACACATGTTCATCAGAATCAAAAGAAGTGTTGGAGAACTGGCAAAACCAGATGTATGAAGTCTCTACCAAAAGATGTGCTAGACTAACCAGAGAGGTTCGCTAGATCAGCACAACAGTGAGTAACTTACCCACATTTGATGGGCTGGACCCTTTAGAAAACTTCTTATCAGAGTTTGAGACAAATGTATCAACACAACAGAGGCTGTTGTAAATGGATGAGACCATGGAAGCCACACTAGCAAGATGGTGGGGGACGCACAAAGGAAACATCACAGACTGGACACAATGTCGAACATTGATGACAATGCGGTTCTCAGCAAAAGTAGGAAGTTGGGAAGTGAGGTACACAAGTTGAAGTTGCCCAAAGGACCATGTGCGAAGTTGCGAATAGGCCTGGAGTGACATTCATAGAGAAAAATGGGTGCACAGATTCATTAACACACTGGACACGATCCTTATCAACTGGTACCTTCAAGCGGAGCTGTGCCTCATCACTTCAGATTGGGAAGGTATGACCCAGAATTTTGTAACCACCTTTTTGTTTGAAAATGAATTTCATTCAATAGACCAAGCATTACAGATTGTGAGATAGAAATTATTTAAGGAGGCATCTGGCCTCCCTTTGGAGCAAGAAGAAGATGAATGGACTACTCCATTCCAGAAATTGCAAGGATGTTACAACATTAATGACGATGAAGATGATGATCCAAGGAAGGTAAACATCTCTAATACAGAAGGCCACAGATATGTGGAAGGACCAGGAGTTGAGCTTCTATTCATAGGACAACTGATCAAAATAAAGAAAGTCAATATTGGGACAGAGGAGACATCGAAGCTTACCAATGTCGGATATTATTGGGATGTTGCTACCATTGACAAGATTACAGAGTTATTGCACGAATATCAGGACTTGTTCTCGACCAAGTTCATTGATATGAAGGGAATCAAAGGGCCTATGGGTGAGATGAGAATACCTTTGAAACAAGATGAGAAGCCATTCAAGAAAAGAGATTACAGACTGAACCCCAAATACAAGGAAAAAGTGAAGATCGCGCTCGACAGAATGTCGGAAGCAGGGATTATTGAACCTGTCGAAGAGTCGGATTGGATCAGCCCTATGGTGGTACAAGACAAGAAGATAGGAGAAATCAGGATCTTTGTGGACCTCAGAAAGTTGAATGATGCCTGTCTGCATGACCCTTTTCCTACACCATTCACAAATGAAGTGTTGGATAATGTGTGAAGCCAAGAAGTATATTCTTTTACAGATGGATTTTCGGGATACCATCAGATCCGCATTGCCAAGGAGGACCGTCATAAGACTGTGTTTTCCACAGAGTGGGGATCCTACCAATATACAATAATTCCATTTGGATTGAAGAATTCCCCAACTATCTTTTCCAGGGTGGTGGTCGAAGCGTTCAAAGAATTTTTGCATAAATATTTAGAATCATGCTTTGATGACTGCACTGTTTTTAGTTTGTTGAAAAATCATATTGAATGTCTAAGGCTAATGTTGGACAAATGTAGGCAGTGTCAAATTGCTTTGAATCTGAAGAAATGCATCTTCTTCTCACCATTTGGAGTGCTATTAGGTCATATTGTATGCAAGCAGGGATTGTTGGCAGACCCATCTAAAATTGAAATTATAGTTGAATTGCCACCTCCTACTTCATTCAAACAATTACGCACTGCACTGGGCCATACTGGATATTACAGGAAATTTATCAAAGGATATGCCCAAATTACAACACCAATGGAGAATCTACTAAAGAAGGACTGCGAGTATGAGTGGAAAGATTAATGTCAGTAGAGCTTCGACACACTGAAACAGATGATGGTTATAGCGCCCATTCTAGTTTTTCCAGATTGGAGAAAATATTTCCATGTGCATGTTTATGCATATTCTATTGCATTAGAACCAGTACTGGCACAACCTAGAGAAGGGGACATTGATCATCCATTAGCATTTGTCAGCAGGAAGCTATCCACAGCTGAATTTAATTACACCACTACAAAGAGAGAGGGACTAGCCATGGTGTATGCACTGCAAAAATTCTGCCACTACTTGTTGGGAGGACACTTAAAAATGTTTACTGATCACTCTGCGTTGAAGTACCTAGTCAACAATCTAGTGTTGGGGACGAGAATATGCAGATGGCTTCTGCTATTTCAAGAATATGATTTTGAGATCATAGTTAAGCTAGGAAGAATGAACAAGGGCCTAGACCACTTATCAAGGTTGGAACATGGAGAAGAACCTACCAGTTTGGAGGATACATTACCGGATGCACAGTTGCTCGCCATTAGAAATATTGATGACCACTTCACAGACATAGTCCAGTTCCTGTCAACAGGAATGGCTCCAAGTGAGTATACAATTCCTCAGAAGAAACAGCTAGTGGTACGTGCTGCAGACTTTTCACTTATAGCTGGACAACTGTACAAAATGGGACCAGATGAAATATTAAGGAGGTGTGTTATGAAGATAGAGAGACCACTGATCCTCACAGAAGCTCATGAAGTCATCGCAGGGAAAGAAACTGCGCAAAAGGTTATGCAAGCTAGCCTTTGGTGGCTTACGTTACACAGAGATGCTAAAGAGTATGCCAGAGCATGTGATGTATGCCAGAGAATTGGAAAACCATCCTGAAGAGATGAAATGCCATTAGCAACATATATGACCCTACAAGCATTTGAAAATTGGGCCATTGACTTTGTGGGACCTATAAACCCACCAGGAAATCACACAGGAGAAAGGTAAATTATTAATGCGATAGAATACTTAACCAGATGGGCCGAAGCCAGAGTAGTCAAGGACTGTAGTGAAACTACATCTGCACATTTTATATTTGATGACATAATAACCAGAATTGGATGCCCTAAGATCCATAGGAGTGATCAAGGTACACACTTCATCAATAAGACAATTGAAGCCCTGACTGAAGAATTTGCAGTCCACCATCAGAAGAGTACACCTTACCATCCACAAGAAAACAGAACGGTTGAATCATTCAACAAGATCTTGGAGATAGAATTGACAAAGATTTGCAGCATGAACAGGGATGACTAGGATTTAAGAGTACCAATAGTACTCTGGGCCTATAGAACCACTTGCAAGAAATTAACAATGCAGACCTCCTTCAAGTTGGTTTATGGTCTCGAAGTTGTTCTCCTGATGGAATACTTAGTACCAAGCCTAAGAATTGTTGCATTTACAGACATGGATGATATCAGCGTTGTTTGGGAGAGGATTTCACAGTTGATTGAACTGGAAGAAGACAGATTCATTGCAATATTCCATCAGCAAGTTCAAAAGGAACGAGAAAAGGCCTATCATGAAAGGCACATCAAGAAGAAGAAATTCAAGCAAGATGATTTAGTACTGGTATATGACAGTAAGTTTATCAAACACCCTGGGAAGTTCAGAATGCATTGGCTTGGACCATATGAGATTTCCTATGTTACAGAAGGAGGAGCTATGTAGCTGAAGACATTGAAGGGAGACTGGAAAGAAGGATTGGTGAATGGGAGTCGGTTGAAGTTGTACTGTGATAACCAGTTGCCTCGCAGCTCTCAGTAAAAGCATGAGGAAAAGGGTCCAGGTACCAGGTGTAGTTGAAACTAGGTACCAGACATTGAAAAGACAGTCTACACAAGGATGGAAAGAAGGCATAAGTAGAAAGAAAGGGTTTCATTGCGCAGTCCAAAGTCGAAGTAAAACAAGAGGATCAGATCTGAAGTGCCTCGGGACGAGTCACAGGTGAGTGTTGGGGGCCTGTTGGCCCTTGGTTATGGAAGGAAGTGAAGAACAAGGAAGGAAAGGTAAAAAGAGAGCTTCGTGGGAGACA
>JASDQU010500483.1:56059-68609 GCA_032191745.1 Picea mariana
TTATTTCTCTTTCATTTTTGTATCTCACTTATTTTCATAAATATGAGCAATAAGCTAAGAATAATTAATATGGGATCTAAGGAAATAAATTCCATAATCTAATATGTTTATAATATTACAATATTTGTTGTGATGAATTGTTCTAGTGGAATATCCATGACAATTTCAAATTCATCAGGGATAACTAATTGTGAATGACTTGGATATTGGCTAGATCAAAATGCACACAATGTTTATCAACCAGTGTAGATCCATGTTAACTTCATATCTATCATGCGCCGAGAGACATCAAATCCTTTCACATGCAATCATTTTCGCAAGTTTTGTATTCTAAAAGGTTTGCATCTCAAGGATTTGATGTCTCCTAATGCATGATAGATTTGGAGTTAACATGAATCTATGCTAGTTCTTAAGATATATATATTCGAGGTGCCAATTCTATGTTGAGCACGAAAGGAATTGCATAGCTCACTCATAGTCAACCCACCATTCAAATGTGTTAACTATAAGAGTTTTTTTACTTTCAATTATATATATGTGTGTGTGTGTGTGTGTGTGTAGAGAGAGAGAGAGAGAGAGAGAGAGAGAGAGAGATTTGATATAAAATTATTTTACTTGAGATGGATATTGAAATATTTTACCTATGGACGACATCGAAACATTTTTTTGTTACTAATATTTTCTTAAATGCCATGTGTCAAATCCATGTTGAAAATGGAAGTAATTACACATATCCTTCACATTGGGTTGTAGAAAACACCTTTCAGTGCGATGATGTATCCATTATACTAAATTATTTTCATATCTAATGACCATTTATCTAGATTGGCACATAACTTGTGCTATTATAGGGCTCTTAGGATTTTTTGAATGATCTATAAATGTTCTACCCAAGTTTTGTTGAAGATGAGGATGTCATCCAAATATACTACCATGAAATAGTTTATCAATGGTTTCAAGATATCATCCATCATCCTCATAAACATTGTTGGAGAAGTAGTCACGCTAAAACGTATGACCAATCAATCAAAAAGTACTTCTTTAGAGTTGAAGGTTTTCTTATATACATCAATTTTCTCAATTGCTACTTGGTGGTAGCTTGATTTCATGTCAATCTTACTTACAGACATGGCACCCTTAAACTAATCAATAAGATAATCAACTTAAAGGATTGTATATTGGTTCTTGATTCTAGTTTTATTCAAATATCCATAATTCATACAGATTTCCCATATCTGATATTTTTTTTGCATTAGCACAATCAAGATCCCACAAGGTAAGGAGATTTGTCGAGACTTGCTTTTTTCCCTTTTGGATGCACTCTTGAATCTAACATTTTATTTCTTCATTCTCCAGAAGAAATAATTGGTATATTGAGCCATTAGGTAAAGAATTATGAGATATCAAATCAGTTAAATTCTTGAATTAACAATAAACATTCACCACTATAAGTAAAGTGGGGATTTTTCCATACTCTTCGACTATATGTTTTTTTCGAATTATTTTAGGAATGATATGAAGGAAAAAATAAAACTGTGATATAAGAAAGAATTACACATAAATATGGAAAGGATCACAATAATACAATAAAGCTAATATTCTATTCCTAATTGTCTGAAATACAAAAGGCTGCAAAATGCAAAAGCACATAAGCTAGATAGAATGGTGGTATCTTATCTTTGAGAAGAGATGTGTTGGCTATGCTCATTCTCAAGAAACTAGTTACAAATGAGGCCCCAAAGAAATTTTTGACATAAATCATACATGAGAAAACCCTAAACATCCAAAAACATAACCCTAGGAGATGAAATACCAAAAGTCATGTGGGCACTGATGGGGTAACTTGGTACATCAACTTCCCGGGGTCGTAACTTCTGCATAGAATTTCCATTTTAGGCGCACAATATCCCATTGGAAAGGTATACCCCAGGAATACACATTTTTCCATCACACTCTGACTTCATTTAAAAATGTGCATGTGGCAAGCCCAAAAAACGTTTTTTAGGTCCTCAAAATGACCCCAGAAGTTTAGGACCCGAAAAGCTAGAAAAAAACTACCAAAATTGAAATTGGGCTTTGAGCCAGTGGAATAGGTGGGTGGCCATCGATATCCACCTGGATCATTCCTTTCCCTTTAGGAAGCAATGATATCCATTTCCTCAATTTCTTGCATCAAATGATGAAACTTCTGCTGAACCTGACTCCTGGTGAGCCACTTTCCCTGATGAAGAAACTGCCTTGCTTTAACGACCCAATAGAGTTTGATAATCTACTGGAGGGTTTCCTTTGTATTGGTATTCATGATCCAATAAATTATTTCCTATTCGATGCAGGGAGGATTGATTTCTCTAGAGGCAAACTCTTCATCTGCATCCAAAGTGTCAAGGAGAGGTGGAAAATATGGTCGGAGCAATTCCACATTAAATACCGGGTGCAGTCCAAGGAAATGAGGAATAATTAATTCAAAATCATTCTCATCGACAACCTTGGTGATGGTGTGAGGATTGTATCAGAGTGTTCATAACTTCTGTTGGGGTTCTGTGAGGCGCTCTTTCTGCAAATAAAAACAAACCTTATCTCCCACCTGAAATTTGTATGGTACCCGATGTTGATCATGAAGTTGCTTATACTTGACATTGGATATATGAAAAATATCATGAACTTGTTGTTGGATGTGTCGGATGCACTCAACAAATTTCGCTACCCGATCAATCTTTTTTTCGGCATGGAAAGACTCTTCATGTGAGACTTCTATGGGACGAGCTACATCCATGGGGGCCAATGGTTGAAAGTGATGTAGGAACATCACTCCATGTCATCAAGCGCCAACCAGCTAGCGCACCCAACACACGTTCAATGGAGAGGAGAGGCACAACCCTCTCACTTTCCAATTTCAATTTTGAATTTAATGTAATTGAATGATTATAAGGCTGGTAGAGCCAAGCCATGCTTTTGCATAGGATGTAGTTAGAGATGCCTTTAATGGCTCACAGGTTGATGGGGATCTAGATTCGATTCGGATTAGATGGCTCATTCAATATAATTCATTTTAATTTATGAGAGTTGGTGAGATGGAGGGAAGAGCTCGAGGAGCTCCTTCTTGTAAAAAGATCTTAGCACCTTATTTTTGAGGGAGTTCGAATATTGAGACATAATATAAGGGAGAAGAGAGGAAGTCATGACTCTATTACAGTCTGAGCTCACATTGTAAATAGGCATTTCATATTAATACAGTCAGAGAAGTTTTTCCTGCATGTTATTCTGCATATGTTGATGAATTTCTTTATGTGTTTATGATATGCTGTATATGTATGTTAGATGTGCATTTGCAGGGATAGATAAATTTTACAATATGCGGGTTTACTAATTTCGCATTTGGTTCTTTGAGGTTTCATGCAAGAGGTTGCATGGCAGAGTATTGAGGACTTTGAAGGCCAGTGCATGAGTGCACTTCTGAATTTCTATAGAATTCAGGCAAAGGCGTGCCAAGAGGGCACACCAAAGGAATTCATTGACTCCAGGGAAAGAAGTCTCAAGGTTTTTGAACACCTTGGAGGCAAAAATGTGCAAGGGAGGGCATAGAGAGAAGACAGAACTTCTGAACGTTATTTGAATCTTTTCTAGGTGGGCATCGAGCGAGTGCATAGAGCATACCAGGGAAACCTATTTCGATTTCAGGGGAAGGAGGAGTGTCACAAGGAAGACATTCACAGGGTTATTGAACACCCCTATAGGCTCAGTAAGGAGTGCTTGGGCATAAGTTGCTAGAGGGCACTTATATCCCTTCAAGGAGAGATAGGGACAGAGACCATTTAGGTCTGAGTAGTTGAAGCTCAAGGAGGACAAAGACCTGTGCAAGGAGTGCACCAGGCCAATGCTCGATTGAAGTGTTGATAGACAACCATCAAAAGGCTAGTCAGAGCACAAGGAGTGTTTGAGCACCAGGTTTCTAGGAGGACATCAATCTCCATTTGAAGGAGAAGGTAAGGGTCAAATCCCTTAGGGATTTGAGCACAAAAATATTAGGATGGAAAACATCCCAAGAACACATGTGAGACCAAGCATCAGAGCTTACAGGAGAATTATTGGAGGTAGATACCTTCGAAGCGGCGAAAATATTTCAAGCTGGGGAGAAACCAAAGCTCAGGAGGAGGAGCAACAACTTTCGTTGATTCAGGCACTGGAGAAGAGATTTGAACCGTTCAATCTGTGTCCAGATAGAAAAAGAGATCGTAGGAAGGGATCATGCCATAACCGTCGGATCTGCAGGAGTTGGGCTGACCTTAATGGTCCGAGCGCATTGGAGGCTTCGCAAATTCGGCAACCGGGAGGTGGAGCAGACTGTGGTTTGGAGTTGGGGTTCATGAATCCCTGATATGTGAAATCGGGGGTGAATCTNACGGTTCGGGGAATTTGCCACCGAAGAAAGGGTGTGCACATTGGTTCTAAAATCCTTGAAGGGATATCGTGACAAGCTGCTAGGACCATTTGATCAAGGTAGACCTGGACCGTCCGATATAGCCACCGAGGTTTTTGGGAGTCAGATTTTTGGCACTCAGGAGGTCAGGAGACAGGACCCTTCGCCATACAAGTTGCGAAGTCCCGAAGTACCTGTATCTTGGCCCTCGGCCACATGATAGGGTCACGTGAATGAAGCTCAAGTGAGGAGCTATTCACTGGCCAACCTTTTCAGGGTTCGACATTTCGGCATTTTTGAGGACCAGGATTCGAGGCACCTTGCATTGGAAACCCTGAAATCGTGAAATGCGACGTGCCATTTGGATGTATCATGTGATCATGTAGGTGGTCATATGGATGAGGAGTAAAGGAAGGAACCAAGGGACATAAGCCCTGTTTCAGGTTTCAGATATTAGAGGAGCAAGGGTCCCTTGCAACTGGAATCCCGAAGGCCGATATCCGGTAGCGCCTATTGGCGTTAAGAGCATGGTCACGCCGGTGGTCACGTGGAGGTGGGGCCTAGACCGAGGGCTAGCGCTCACACTATTTTGAATTAGCACCCAACGTGCGTAGAAAGAGGGTGGGTATTTTGTAGGACCTGTTTGTGAATTTTGAAGGACCTGTGGATTCGTTGAAGGTTTCAGCAGGGAACCAAAGGCACCGCTTCAACTCAAATCAGAGGAGGAAGAATGATCCTGTGATTGGGAGGTCGCAGAACCAGTCAGGGTAAGGGGTTTGCACCAGAGTGGTATTAGAGCAGGTTTTTGTCTGTAGATTGCAGGCAGAGGGAGGAAAAGGAGGAACAAAAGAAATTTGTTATATTTGTTTTCAGATAGTAGGCAGAATATACAAGATATAGTCTGATACCACCATTGTGGTATCAGAGTAGGATTTTGCTCGTATATTTCAGGAAAAAGAGGAAGTGATATGAAGAAGAGCATGTAGGAGACAAGTAAAAGGTGAAGGTTGTTGTGGGATGCATCATTCAAATGGTACAATTAGGTGGACTATAGAAGATGCTGGAAGTGGTCTTAGTTGTAGAGTGACAACACCAGACTTTCCAAGAGGGCAGGTAGAAGGTAGAAGATGGCTATTGAAGGCCGTGAACATGGTCAAGGCAAAGACCGCCAACAAAAGGGAAAAGATGAGATAGATAAGGAACTTGCTAAGATAAGAGCGAGGATGGAGGAGCATGCATTTCGAATGCAACAGAGTGAAAGAACATGATGGGTGTATGAATGGCCCATTAGGAAGAAGGTAAATTGGCTAGTCAAGGAATTGCTGGCCAGAAGACAACAAAGGTTGTTGAAAATGTGGTTGAGGTATGCTGAAAGCCTTAGATATGAAGAGGAAGTGGTTCACATCTGTGAGCCAGAAACTGGGAAGAGTCTCAGAAGTTGCTAGGTAGGTGGTAATGAAAGTTCAGATTGCCAGGTAGGCAATGAGATGGGATCACTTGAGGATCTCAAATACTGTCAGGTGAGCAGCGTAGAAATCCCATATTGCCAAGTGGGCAAGGGAGAGAAAATGAGGCCATGTGAGAGTCTCATGAATGCATAGGTGATTTCGAATCAACGAGGAGAGCAGATAGAGAAGGATCAAAGATGCAATCTTATCATTGGAGGAATTGAGGTATTCCTGCCACATAGCCCAGTTGAGGTCAGAGAATGTGTTGCAGATGCAGCAACAGAAGAAGGACAACCAATAGTGACTATCATAGAGGAAGAAGAGGTGGAGCAAGTGCGGATATCTGCCCTGACAGAAGAAGAGAATCCAGATGAGGTACTCACTCCATGGGAGAAGGATTTGAAGATGTTGGAGGATTGGTTGAACCATCCAGAACCAGTAAATGACTGCCATGAATAGACAGTTATGCAGATTTTGGAAAAGGAGCATTCGGAGAAATTGCTTGAAAATTTCAGCCAGGGAGCTGGACAGATGATGACTACAGTGTTGAGGTCTACACCAGAAGGTGAATCAGAATTCCATCCTGAGGAGCAGTTGGAGGAAGCTAGAGATACACCAGCAAGAGAACTGGCAGAAGCAAAGCTGTCAGAGAAGGAAACTGAGCAACAACTTAGTGATAGGATTGCAGAATTGGAGTCTGCAACAGAGTGGAAAATCAATGCCACAAGAGAAGGTAAAGACATCATGGGAGATTGAGAAGATCTTCCCACTAAGGATAAAGAAGAATTGCAACATGGAGGACTGCATAAAAAGATCCATCCATTGGAGCAGTTGGACGAGGTAATTGAAGCAATCGGGAAGTTGATGTTGAAGTCATCACTGGAAGCTGTCAGCAGGGAGAAGCTGAACATAAAATATCCTGCAAGAGTAGTAGGGAAGATGAAGCAGCAGCAGAAGCAGCAAGGCAATGGAGTGGATGGGTAGCTCCAGAGAACTATTTGGGATCCAGGTGGATTTCAACAGTAGAGCTTGGAAGCTCATGAGTAGGAGCTCATGATTTTTCCAACTGAGGAGTATGATGAAAGAGAATTACTCCACATCATCAAGTGCCAACCAGCTAGCGCACCTAGCACATGTTCAATGGAGAGGAGAGGTGCAACCCTCTCACTTTCCAATTTCAAAGTTAAATTTAATGTAATTGAATGATTGTAAGTTTGGTAAATCCAAGCCATGCTTTTGTGTAGGCTGTAGTTAGAGTCACCTTTAATGGTTGATAGGTTGATGGGGATCTAGATCCGATTCAGATTAGAAGGCCCATTCAATGTAATTCATTGTAATTTATGAGAGTTGGTGAGATGGAGGGAAGAGCTCAAGGATCCCCTTCTTGTAAAACGATATTAGCACCTTATTTTTGAGGGATTTCAAATATTGAGACATAACATAAGGGAGAAGAGAGGAAGACGTGACTCTGTTGCAGTCCGAGTTCACATTATAAAGAGGCATTTCATATTAATACAATCAGAGAAGTTTTTCCTGCATGTTATTCTGCGTATGTTGATGAATGTCTTTATGTGTTTATGATATGTTGTATATGTATTTTAGATGTGCATTTGCAGGGATAGATAAATTTTTCTATCTGCGGGTTTACCGATTTTGCGTCTGGTTCTTTGAGGTTTCATGCAAGAGGTTGCATGACAGAGTACTTAGGACTCTGAAGGCTAGTGCATGAGTGCACTTCTGAATTTCTGTGGAATTAAGGAAAAGGCATGCTAAGAGGGCGCACCAGAGGAAGTCATTTACTCCAGGGAAAGCAGTCTCGAGGTTTATGAACACCTTGGAGGACAGACTGTGTAGGGGAGGGCACATAGAGAAGACAGAACATATGAATTTTCTATGAAGCTATGCCAAGTGGGCATCGAGGGAGCGCATAGAGCATACTAGGGAACTCTCTTTCAAGTTTAGAGGAAGGAGGAGCATCACAGGGAAGACATTCACAAGGTTACTGAACACCCTTGTAGGCTCAGCAAGGAGTTCTTGAGCATAAGTTGCCAGAGGGCACTTATATCCCTTCAAGGAGAGACAGGGATAGAGATCATTTAGGTCTGAGTAGTTGAAGCTCAAGGAGGAAAAAGACCTGTGCACGGAGTGCACCAGGCCAACACTCGAGTGAAGTGTTGATAGACAGCCCTCGGAAGGCTAGTCAGAGCACAATGAGTGTTTGAGCATGAGGTTTCCGGGAGGACACCAATATCCATTTGAAGGAGAAGGCAAGGGTCGAATCCCTTAGAGATTTGAGCATGAAAAGCTGAAGAGGGACAACATTCCAAGAACATAGGTGAGACCAAGAATCAGAGATCATAAGAGAATTATCGGAGGCCGAGAACTTTGAAGCGGCAAAAATCTTCCAAGCTGGGGAGAAACCAAAGCTCAGGAGGAGGAGCAATATCTTCCATCGATTTGGGTGCTGGAGAAGGGATCTAGACCATTCAATCTGTGTCCAGACACACAAAGAGAGCACAGGAAGGGATCATGCCATAACCATCGGATCTGTAGGAGTTGCACTGACCTTAACGGTCTGGGTGCATTGGAGGCTTCACAAATTCAACAACTGGGAGGTGGGGCGGATTGTGGTTTGGATTTGGGGTTCACGAATCCTTGATACATGAAATCGAGGGTGAATCCAGGCTGTTGGATAATGGACCTTGTGAACCTTATGAACCGTTGAGAAAGGGTGTGCACATTGGTTCCAAAATCCATGAAGGGAGATCGTGACAAGCTTCTAGGACCGTCAGATCAAAGTAGACCTGGACCATCCGATATAGCCACCGAGGTTTTCGAGAGTCATATTTTCGACACCTGGGAGGTCAGGAGATAGGACCCTTCACCATACAAGTTGTGAAGTCCCAAAGTACCCGTATCTTCGCCCTTGACCACAGGACAAGGTCACGTGAATGAAGCTCAAGTGAGGAGCTAGTCACCCTTCAACCTTTTCGGGGTTCGACATTTTGACATTTCTGAGAACAAGGATTTGGGGCTCTTTGCGTTGGAAACCCTGAAGTCACGAAATGCGACGCGCCATTTGGAGGTAGCGTGTGATCATGTGGGTGGTCATATGGATGAGGAGTAAGGGAAAGAACCAAGGGACATAAGCCCTATTTCTAGTTTCAGAGATTAGAGGAGGAAGGGTCCCTTGCAACCGAAATCCTGAAGGATGATATTTGGTAGCACCTGTTGGCATTAAGAGCGTGGTCACACCGGTGGTTGTGTGGAGGTGGGGCCTAGCCTAAGAGTTAGAGATCACACTATTTTGAATTAGCACCCAATGCACGTAGAAACAGGGTGGGTCTTTTGTAGGACCCTAGCATGAAGTTTGAAGGACCTGTGGATTCATTGAAGGTTCCACCAGGGAACCAAAGGATCCGCTTCAACTCAAATCAGAGGAGGAAGAATGATCTAGTGACTGGGAGGTCGTAGACCCAGTCGGGGTAAGGGGTTTGCACCAGAAAGTCTAAACACATATAAAAAGGGATATTGCCAATAAAGTTGTGGAGGTATTTTTTGTATATATGTTGAACATAAGGAAGGATTTCATCCCATGTGCATGGATGTTTGGAATTATACATTCACAAGATATGGACAATCATCATCTTGACTACCTTTGTTTGTCTATTAGTCTGTGGGTGGAAGGAAATCGATTTTCTCAACTTGGTGTCCATCATAGACCATAGGTTGGACCAAAATGTGCTCATGAACCTACTGTATCAATCAGAGATAATAGTCTATGGTAGCCAAAAATGAACCCAAACATGTGTGAAGAAGAGCTTGGCAGTGGCCTTGGCTTTGATGCTCTTCTTGCAAAGTGATAAAATTTTCATCTTAGGGAATTGATCAATGACTATGAAGACATAGTAATTCCCTTTCTTGGTTGAAGGAAGACTGCACATGTAGTCCATGGATATGGAATTCCAAGGCCTATCCGGAGTAGGCATAGGTGTGCATAGCCCCTGTTTCTTGATGGAGGTCTTGGCAATGGCACGTATAGTGTAGGATGTAATGTACTTGGGAATATATTATGGAAGCTCATCCAATAAAAATTCTTCTACAATGTTGTCACTATCATTTCTACACCAAAATGTCTCTCTTCTTGACTGTAATGAGCTTCGAAGATCATCTTTTCAATCTCTCTTAAAGGAAAAAAAAGGTGGCTCAGATGGAATAATAATCCATTCTAGAGATGAAAGTTGGGAGTTGTTTTTCCCGCGCTCAATTTATGATAGGAAGTAGAAAATTCATACTCATTATTGTATAATTTTTTCCATCGAGATGTCTCATGTCCACATAAGTTGAGAACTATTGTTAGCACTGCCATCGGGGGTTGACTAAGGAAATATACGACATGGTTGGTGATACTCTTCATGGGATTTATATTCAAGTGGAATTGATGCAGGTACATGGACCACTTATAATGGCAGTAATTTTGTAACTTTCCTTGTGTCAAGGTGAATTACAGAGGGCTTGTGATTAGTTTGGATGATTGTGTCCTTCCCTAGAATGTAATGCTTCCATTTTCAACATGCCTGTACAATGGGGTACATTTATTTGTCCTAGGTGGGGTATATTCGAACAACATCAGATAAGGTTTCACTATGATAGGCTATCATACGACCATGTTGATTGAGGACTGCACCGATATCATAATTTGAATCATATATCTCAATCTCAAATGATCATTGCAGGTCTGGAACAATGAGGAATGGTGTTGAGGAGAGGCATGATTTTAGATCCTAAAATAATTTATGTTGGGGTTTGGACCACGCAAGATTAGCATTTGTGCCACCGTTGGCCGCTTGGCTTAGGGCCCAAGTGATATGAGAGAAACCCAACACAAACCGTCAGTAGAGGTTATCAAGCCCCAAGAAGTTGCAGAGCTTTGTTAATGTTTTCAGGGCCATCGGATTTTGGATGACTTGAATCTTGGCTATATTCACACGTACACCATGAGCATCCACGATGTATCCCAAATATTGGATTCTTTGGATTCCAAAGGAACACTTCTCCAAGTTGTAATATAACTTTTTCTTTTGCAGGGTGCCCAATACCTACTGAATATGTTCCAAATATTCCTCCCAAATTTTGTTGAAGATGAGGATGTAATAGACCTCAATTTCATAATAAAAAAACAAATCTTCTAAGGGGTTTTAGGCTCTAAATCTGTAAAACAGACTCATAATAAGAGAAATCTCCTTTTTTCTACTTGTTAAATTATGATACCTATTGTATTCACTTTCTCTTTCTTACAAGACAGATCCATCATCCAATGTTCTCTTCTCATGTTTCATTTAAGTCATACTAACATTTACAAGGAAAATACAAGTTATATTAACTTAAACAAGGAATTATAAGTTATACTTGGAATAAAGTGGAAGTAACATATAGGTATAGACTTAGGGTCCTAGCCTTTTCTGTAAAAGATATGTGCACACGTCTATAACTCCAAGACCACCTATAATACATTATACACACAATCAAGATTGACGAATTTAATTGCTTCGTTGTTATGTTCAACTATTTGGCTTCCCAAAAGTAACTAAGGTTTTGATGGTCCCCTTCGTAACTTCTGGTTGACTGAGAGTATTTCCTTTTCAACACAGTCTAAGTATTTTTCTAGTTAGGCACACTCTCTAGGATGACAATTGGTTAAACTTTACCTGTTTTAAGCGAAGTCTAACTACCAGTACCAACCAGACTAGTATTAACGAAGGGTTAATGTTTCCGAACATAGGTTTCAAGGAGGTCTCCCTTGTCCTCATAAAAATAATTAAGGATGTCAGGAGGTTTGATAGTCGAGAGTTAATATCAGGTTGGCCATTAAAGGAGGTGGGCGAGGGACGTGTTAGAATATAATGGATGTGCTCATTTTACCATTGACAATATCTATATTGTCACCCAACCATAGGTCAAGCCACCCTTCGAGAACCTTAACCTTCATAGAGAATCACTCCGGAAGCAAACCCTAGGCTAGATAGCCAAACAAAGGGTAGCGCACCTTTCCCCAAGGATATCGCACCAACAAGAGTTGATCAGATAGTCCAAACCCTATCCGAGAGATAGTCCAAGCATAACTGCTAGCTGCAGCAGCTGCAATGACAACTCTCCTCAAACCTATGCAGAAATTGGGCAAATGTAGTGCGCACAAGTGTTGATCTGCAATTCTGAGACTGCTTGCCAGAATGAGAACTCGCTTCCTGTATTTATACTAATTTTGGCTAATTGCCTGGGATGACTTCTCATTCTGGGTATCTATCTGTTTAGTATATATTATTATTTTTGTCCGACTTCTTCTCTTCGAGGATAATAACCTAATATAAATTATCTTCTTGAGCTAACAAGTCTTCTAGGGTTATTAGACAACTCATTAGGGTTTCTTCTTGCTTCCTGGAGTATTCTATCCTTGTCAGGTTTATACATGGAGGTAAATACCTCCCGCAACTACCATAATATCAAAACTCCCTCCTAGCTAGGGAGGTATTACAGGTAATGGTCTTGAGCACAAAAGACATACCATTCACCCGGTAGCATAAACATAGTTTTATAGAATAGATCATGAGCACCATCATCATTATCAGTTTCATCAATTGCATCATCTCTCAAAACCATACTCTATCTGAGTAATCAGACATGATGC
>JASDQU010500483.1:68709-81441 GCA_032191745.1 Picea mariana
AAAGAAGATCTGCTAGCCAAGAGCGTAGATAAGAACTGTATGCTTTGCCTTAATAAATAATAAGCATAGTTCTGTGGACATAGCCCTAGAGAGAGGGTGAACCACGTATATTTTGTGTCGTATGTTTGATTGATGCTTGGATCTCTGTCATTCTTATATTGTTATTTGCAGTCTTATGTTAGGTCAGATATATAGTTGTGCAAGATAGACCTAGATGATAAGTGATATATGAATGTTGCATTATTGTTGTGATAAATCCACTTGATATTCCCCTGGTTGTAGACATCCCTATCCTGCAACCCCTCTCTTAAGCTGCTTCGGGTGAGACTGCATCTGCTTCGCAGTTGCTACCGAAAGGGCCAGTAGCTAGGGATTTTTGGTGTGCTCTTGGAGTGAACCTCGGGTCTGCCCCTGTGCCAACAAACGCCCTTGCTAATTTATCAAAGTCTAATATAAGTAGGAGATGATTCTCCATTGTAGAATCATATCCTCAACACATATGTTTTGGAATCTTCAAAAGGTACTTCTCTTTGGAAGAGGTGCGTAGCTCTCTTGGGCACTAGGGTTTCAAGGGATTAAGCACTCTCTTTTGTGATAAGTAATTTTGTTGGTGAAAGGTCTTTCTCTTGAGGAATATAGAAAAGGATTTGGCTGGGTTTTTCTCTCTTGTTTGAGAAGGGTTTCCCAGGATATATCTTGTGTTCTTGTGCATAGTGATTCTTCTTGTGATCTTGGTTGTTGTGGCATTTATTGTGATGGTTATTTGATAAAATGGAATGAACTTCATACTTAACCTAAATGCTATGAAAAATTAACATCATCCACCAACTTCATGCACTCACCCATAACTATATGAAATTTGAATTTTCATAAAAATGGTATGTTATTTTTCATGCAAAATGTAATGCATATGTTTCCATTAGTTCTAGCATTGAGTACCTAAAAGATGGAATTTCCTTAAATTGTTTTGCAGAATTGTAGAGAACACATTCTTCATGTGCACCATCTTAGGTTAGTGTTAGGTACAAGGGTCTAAGCATCTTAACATTATTAAACAATTTATTATTATTATTAAGGTTGTAGATCTTAGTCTAGTGTAACTTATAACTTATTTTAAAAATGATTACAATTTTTTTTTTATAAAAGAAATAAAATAAATATGTATTTTAAGATTCTC
Organism: Picea mariana; assembly: GCA_032191745.1. NCBI lineage: Eukaryota > Viridiplantae > Streptophyta > Pinopsida > Pinales > Pinaceae > Picea > Picea mariana. Next base: position 69,887 of record JASDQU010500483.1, read on the forward strand.
ATATATGCGAGACACAAATATAATATAAAAGCAAAATTTAATACCACCACTTAAATAAAATAAATAAAATAACTTTAGTATTCATTACAATTCCAAATTCACCTCTTTGCATGATGCAAACCTAAATTAAAATGATTTTCATAATAATTTCATTTCAATAACATATAACTCATCTAAATTATATGAATCGTATCGTCGAAAAATATTAGGCTATGTGGGTCTTTCATACTAGATCTTACACTTCATTAGCATGTAAGAATAAACAATTATTAACTAGCACATCAACATAATCGACATACAAGATTAGTATACACTCCATTTGTAACGGACCCAGTCTCCCACCAAGTCTCGTTACCACCTTACACAAGCTTTGATACCATATTGTAACAACCCCAACATATTTATTACCGGGCCATGTCGCTCTAACATTTCACTGCACAGTTTCTACTCTATATACAAGTCTGTGCAGTATCAATTTAAGGTAACGCACTCAACCCAATCTTGAGTCGTGCCACACAACTTATAACAACAAAAGAAACATACTCTTATTAATACAACCTTAAGCAATGAAATTAAATCAAACAACTGAACGTACCAGCATATTGACAACATAGTACAACTGTGCGCACAACCACTTGGGCGACATGTGCCACTTCTATTATTACTATGCGTGAGGTCTAATTCCTTAATTGCAAACATGGGTTTCAGCCTCTTGAAGCACACAGGTTATGATCCTGTGCACCCAACCAGTCAATCCTCTTCTTGATGACTCATAATTGAAATCATAAGGGTAAACTTAACCAAAAAAGTTACCATCAACTCACATACTCATGCAAAACTACAAATAAAGGCTAAAAACACCATATTTATATGTACAAGCAACATTAAGCCAAATAACAAAAAAAACTTATATGCAACACATATAGAAATTAACCCATTTCAAACCTAATCAAATATGCACATAGTAAACGTGACAAGTGCATAAAGAAAACTTATCTTTTTATGAAAGTCATGAACTGCGGCCTTGACTTTGATGTTCCTCCCAACCATAGATGTTGTTTCTCATAAGCTTTCAACAATAGGTCACTCTTGAGTTGGGGCTCAACTCCATCAGGGAAAAATGGGTTCCTAACAACAAAGTGTGTTCTGAAACTCAACATAATTTCTCATTCCTAATTACTTAATGTTGCAACTAGCCCACGGTCCCTCCTTCCCCACACACCTGTTCCACCCAAGGAAGTTTTCCCCTTCTTTGCTCACTAGTCATTCGACTGCCCCACTTTCCGGATAGGAAGTCTTAGAGCCCGCTACTAATGCTTAGTGCACCAAGGAACAACTCTGAGCAAAACTCTCGCCTGGAGAGTATACCCACGAGTCTGACAACCACTCCATAACAACCAGTCTCTCACCCAGAGAGAATGCTCATGGTCTTTCAACCTGACTTTTCGACAATGAAACTATGAATGTAGCCCCACAACTCCTTACAAGCTTATCTGCGCAGATATGGTAATAATCGGATTTTCCATATAGTTTGACTCCCTTCTGCACACGAGATCTTGCAACATCAATAATAATATCATCCTCGCCCAAAAAATACATTAAGGTCAACAAAATATATTGCATGCCTCCCACTTGACACTTGTCACCTCCAAAAGCATCTTTAAGCCACTTGGTGACTAATTCTCTATCCTTGGGAACTTAGAATAAAATAATAATATATCTAACATTAAAATTTTCCTAGAAATATTATAAGGTATTCCCCAAGAATTATGAATCACCCCATTTTTCCCTTTTTTCAGTGGAGTATGCCCTCCATCTCTTTTCGTATGAGTCAGTCAACACACAATGTTGCAATATTGTATTAATAGTCATGATTTTATTTATATGGATAAGCGCACTGACCTATCTATGTCCAGGCTCACCAACCTCATAATCACACTAGCTCTCTGGCCTCCACACATATCCATTCATTTTGGTGCCCTAACCCAAGTGCATGGAAGATAGTGCAATTTACACACTTGCTCAGGTGCGCGCAACACATAGAATGTGCACACCCTGTCTTTGTTAACACTTCTTTGCGCACTGCTCTGATGCGTGCAACACCAAAGCGAGGTGTCCTTGGCTTACCATCCTAAATGTACATTACATTTACACTTTGTTCTAATCGGTTCACCAACCTATATGTACAATTACAAAGGGTTATGAATGAGGGACACTACACCATGATCACCTTACATTGGAGGGACGTGCTCACTCTTTTAATAGGATCTTACTCTTTTACTCTAAATTAGATGTGATCCAGATATCTATGCACAACCCATTATATCAAATATTGAATTAAAAAAAAAAAACATTTCATGTACTCACACGATATTTACTCTTTTACTAGAATTTCCCAAAATAATAATAATCTAATTTTAAGGTTCATGCCAACTCATTATATCAAATATTGAATTAAAAAAAAAAACATTTCATGTACTCACACGATATTTATTTTTTTACTATAATTTCCCCTATACCTCCAATCCTATGAATGCGTGATCCTCTAAACAAAAGGAAGGGATCGATGGTCCCAATCCTCCTTCCAGATCAACGACTCCCATATGACTTCGGGAGTTCAGGATTTGGATGTTCTCCCTACTCCAACTCGCTATGCTCACGAAGTGTTGAACTTCAAACCAATGGATCGAACAACTATCCTTCCTCCACAGATCAATAGTTGACACTCCACTTCGTGGCTCCAGGCTTTAAGGTTTCTTGCGATATAATTCCACTAATCCTCTAGAGTGTTAGATTTCCAGAGTGACAAGGAGCCACAACCCTCGCTCCATGTGTCTACCCAAACTAATGATTGGGATGAGTTCCGCCATTCTCCAATACTCAATGCTTGTGAAGTGCTAAATTCTAAACTAGATCATATGGATACCCACGTTCCCATAGATCGACGATCAGTGTTAACTCTGGGCTCCAAGACTTTAGAGCTCTCCATTGCATATCACCTCCAATTACTTGGAGTACTGAATTTTTGGACCTCCTCAAATTTGTTGACACGCGTCTCCCTCAAATGNAAAATGGATGACTGAGATGGACTCTGACTCTTTGGAGCTTTGAGAGTCCTTGACTCCAAACGGTTTACGCCTCGATTCCTCACGAGGTCCAGGTCTTCGGATTGCAGGATCTGGTGCCACACATCCTATCTGACGGACGATTGCAGGATCTCTTCTCATCAGTATCTAACTTGACTTATTGGATGCGCTAAGTGTGCACCATTACCCTTTCTTCCAGGGCTTCCACTCCTTCCAAAAAATCAAAGGGAAGATCAATATGATCTCCCATGTTATTTTCATCTCATGTGGCATTGGTTTTCCACTCCACTGCAGATTCCATTTCTACAACAGTACTATTGAGCTTCTACTCAACCATATCCTCTGAAAATTTAACTTCTTTCAGCTCCTCTGTCTCTCCTCGTGCTGGTGTAAATCCAACTTCATCCAAATTCTCCTCATGATGGAATTCTTCTTCATTCTTCAGAAATGCATCCCTTTGAAAGTCTTCTTTTGTGCCTAGATTTCCTAACCAATCCTACAACATCCTTAGCGTCTTCTTCTACTGAGTGAGCATTTCATATGAAATCTCCTCTTCCTCTTATCTCCTTTATGGGGAAGATGTCAACGTCTGCGCAAACTCCTCCTTCATGAAAGTCTTGGCTAGATGGATCTCCTCTTCTGCACCTTCAACATGTGCACTGACCTCTACTAGGTTGCTTGGAAGGAATATATTGATTCCTCCAATGATCAGAATGGGCCTCTGATCTTTCTCCTCTATCAACACTTCTTTCTTATTTGAACTACTCTCATCTGAGTTCATGAGACTCTCAAACAATCTCATCTTTATTTCTGTCAACACTCCTTGTTGATATGAACTCCTTTATGAGCCCTTGAGACTTTCAGACAATCTCACCTCATCCTCCTTTCCCACCTAGCAATTGGAGTTTTCTAACCAACCCTCCTCGCGTTCTGCAAGATATTCCACCGATCTCTTCTCATTGCCCTCCTAGAAATCTGAATTTTCACTTATGCTCTCCTGGCAGTCTAATATATCTCTGATTGATCTCTCTTCATTTCCCTCCTGGAAATTTGAACCTTCATTTCTGCCCTCCTGGCAGTCTACGAGATGATTGACTGATCTCATCTCATTTCCCTCCTCATTGAGGTTTTCTCGAACTTCGGGTTCACAAATGAAAACCACCTCCTCCACGTAACAGAGGTTTTCAGCATGCCTCAACCACCTCCTCAATACATATCATTGCCTCATGGAAACCAACTGTTGGATATGCCACCTTACCTTTTGCTTCCAGGGCCTTTCATACCTCCATCATACCTACGCCTCCTACTGCATCTTCAACATCAACCTATCGAGATCTTATCTAATCTCCTCGAGATATTTATCCACCTATGCTTTTTTTTAGCTGTTGGTTGTCTTCTCTACGACCCCACCTCTGGCCTTCAGTAGCCATTTTCCTCCTACCTCTAAAAACATGACTGGTTCTTCTGGCTCAGCCCACCTAGTTGTCTGCTTTTCCTGCTCTACAACTGAGAGTTCTACCATATTCCTTCTGCAACCCTCCTGGATATCTAATGACAGTTGCAAGCTTGCAAAATATCTTCACGGAGCATTAATACTCTGTCTCCATCCTCTCCTTCCTTCTATCTGTACATAAAAACACGATCTGATACCACTTGCCCGTATCAGAACAAAACTTTCCTCGCTCACTTACTACCTACAGACAAAATCAAGCTCTGATACAATTTGATGCAGACCACCTCCCTCACCCGGGGCCCGCTGACCTCTAGGTCTAGGATCATTCATAATCAGGAGCGGAATCGGCTCTTCGGGCCCTGCTAAGCCCCCAAAATCCCATACATGGGTCCTTTTATTCCATGTGCAGGTACAAGAATGAACCCACGGGCTCTTACTAAGCCCCTTTTCAAATACCCTTAACAATAAAATTTCGGGCACTATCCCCCCCTTTGTCACTAGTGGAATCACATATGACCATGGGATGCAACCAGGCACCAAGAACAGTAAACTATTTCGGGACTGTAAGGTACCAGCAAAATCCCACAAGTGACTTCGATCTAAAAAACATGGGCCAGCCTCACCTTTGAATTTAAAAATCACTTTCGAGCCCTAGCCCTCTCATTCCAACCAAAACCTCATATGACCAAGGGTCGTGACCAAGCGCTAACCCAAAGAGAACCACTTCAAGCACTCCGAAGCTCCGGGTTGTGGGAGCTTTAACACCCCTATACCTCCAATCCTCTGAATACGTGATCCTCCGAACAAAAAGAAGGGATCAACGGTCCCAATCCTTTGTCCAGATCGATGACTCCCAGATGACTTCGGGAGTTCGGGATTTGGATGTTCTCCCTAATCCAACCCACTATGCTCACGAAGTGTCGAACTTCAAGCCAACAGATCGAATGACTATCCTTCCTCCACAGATCAATAGTTGACACTCCACTTTGCGGCTCTAGGCTTTGAGGTTTCTTGCGATATAATGCCACTAATCCTCCAGAGTGTTGGATTTCCAGAGTGACAAGGAAAAACAACCCTCGCTCCACGTGTCTACCCAAACTAATGATTGGGATGAGTTTTGTCATTCTCCAATACTTAATGCTTGTGAAGTGATAAATTCTAAACCAGTTTAGACAGCTACCCGCATTCCCATAGATTGACGATCAGTGTTAACTCCAGGCTCCAAGACTTTAGAGCTCTCCATTGCATATCACCTCCAATTACTTGGAGTACTAAACTTTTGGACCTCCTCTGATTTGTTGACATGCGTCTCCCTCAAATGGATGATTGATATGGACTCTGACTCTTTGGAGCTTCAAGAGTCCTTAACTCCAAACAATTTATGCCTTGACTCCTCATGAGGTCCAGGTCTTCGGATTGCAGGATCTGGTGCCACGCATCCTGTCCGACGGACGAATGAGATGAGTTCTGGTCTTCGGGAACCTTTTCACCCAACCCTTTTCATGAATCCTCTACAATCCTAAACCTTCCAATCTTGGGATCGGCTGCCACGTGTTTCCTCCTGATCAATGGTCAAGATCTACTCCATTGACTTAGAGCTTCAAGAGTTCTCCACCTTCTCTACCCAGTTCCTCCAGACTGGTGGTCTCCTTGACTGCATGATCCACTAACACACATCTTATTTGATGGATGGTCCATATTTTCTTCGAGTCCCCGTGAATTTGGGAACCTCGTCTCCTCTGTGGCACTGTATGGAAAATATCTGGACTTCCATAATATGAAAAATGCTCAAGGTTAAACCCAAGAAAACTCACTCGGATTCGACAGTTGCTTTCACTCATGCCCAAATATAATGGTCGATATATGTTGTCCTCTTGTGTGCTCCTCCTCGAGTCTAGAGTCAGATCTAACATTCCAGATTTGTCATAGCAGTTTCTCCAACAAATGTTGTAGCTTCCTCCTCCTTTGTGGCTACGCTTTCCTTCCAATGAAGGATTATTTGATAATTTTCAATGGCCTCGACCTTTGAACTCTTCTCTGCAGGGTCTACTATTCGGCCTTTGCTTGCACAACACCTCTTGATATTTGAACTTAAGATAAGTTTTCCTACGCACACCTTGCACTATCCTCTTAGTCTGAGACTTGGAATATCTATTTTCCTCTGCTTCCATTCTTGGTAAAATGCTACTCCTCCCCAACTTTGTTACTTCATGGGACTTAGGCCCTACCGCATGCTTGCGATTTGTCTTTTTGGGAGTTTTTCAACACTTTTCAAGTGTTGGCCAAATACATGGCTTGCACAAGTCTTATGTGAATAACTACACTATTCTTTGTTCCTTCAACAGATTTTTGTACCCTCTCGACACTTCTTCGCTCGTCCTCCAAAGCTTCACAAACACTTTTAGAGTGTTCCTTCCACACTCTCCTTGTTGACTTCACTCTTCCTTTTGAGATTTTACGAACACTTCAACAATGTGTTGGTTTTTTGCACTCCTTGCACTCAACTCCTGAAACTTGAATTCTCAAATTTCACTTGCGCACTCCTTACTCTCTCTCTGTTGAATTTCACTCGACTTTGATCCAAGTCTTAAATTTTGGTGTTCCCTCTTGGAAACCTTTTCTCAGAACTTGAACTAGAGTTCGCGCACACTCCTTGCAGAGCCCTTAGAGTATTCAATAACTCTGGTATGTCTTCTTCAAAGTGTTCAACAACTCTGGTGTGCACTCCTTGCACTATTCCTTCCGAGCTTCATAATGGTTTAGTGTGCCCACCTGGAACGCTCTTCTCTAAATTCAAAACATATTTAAAATTGCACTCCTTGCATTGGCGTCACAAATTTTTCCCTAACTCTGGTGTGCACTCCTTGCACAAGCCTAGGAGCCTAGAACTACCCAGAAATCCACAAAGATAGTGAAGTCTATATAATTCCTACAAAGGGAACAAATATTCATCTAACAACGTACACACATATACACATAAAAAATTCAAAAAGTAAACATTCATTACACATAAAAACACAAACACCTCATATGCAGGAAAAATTGTTTTTGTATTATATTTAAATGTATCTGTACAAGATGTTTTTACAGAGGCTAGACTACAACAAAGTCTTCAGCTCTTTCTCTCTTCTCCACTCTTCAACTCTCTAATGCTCTCATTCATCAACTAACTAAATCATACTAAATTTTGATACAAAGATCTTTTTACAAAAGAGGGGCTCCTTGAGCCTTCCCTCCAGCTACCTACTCTCATTAAATTACATTCAATTTACATTTAAGAAACATCTAGTCTGTATCGGATCTAGATCTACTCATTGTCAGCCATTAGAGACTCTACATATTACAATAACTCAACCTGTACAAAGACACTGGCTCGACTTTCCTTGAGCCTTTGAACATTGACTCACATTTAATTACATTAAAAATTTTAAATTAGGTTCAAAATGATAGGGCTCGTGCCTCTCTTCCCTTGGAGTTTGTTCTTCAAAGTACATTGATGCACTATCTTGATGACTCTTAGATGAGGTGGAGCGATGCTCCTGCATCACATTGTGATGTTTATTAAGGATTTCATCACCTTATGAGATTAAGCAAATGTGATATCACATTGTGATATTTATTAAGGGTTTTGTCTCATTTCTTTATGTGAAATTGTTGCATTTCTTAATGGTTATTTCCGATTGAGATATTCACCTTGCCATGTTAATGGTAATGCGACATTGAAACATTCATCAAATGTCAAGTCACATTGCTATGTTCATTTAATTGTTTTATCGAATTGTGACATTAATCAAATGCGATGTCACATTATGACATTTATTAATGGTTTTGTCACATTGTGAGATTTATTAAGGGTTTTTTCACATTGCAATGTTCATCAATGGTTTTTTCAGGTTGTAACAATCTTCAATGGTTATGTCAGATTGTAACATTCATTTTGACGTACTTTATAATATGGATATGTTTGATTGTGATGTTCTCAATGGTTATTTGACATTAAGACATCAATCTTTGTTGACTTGTGTTGACATCTTACATTCATGAATGGTTGTCACATTGTGGTGTCAATCAAATTTGATGACACACATTCCTTAATGGTTATTTTAGATTGTGACATTCATCTTGCTGCATTAATGACCATGTCACATTAGGGAATTTATCAAATTTGATGTCACATTGCGATGTTCAATAAGGGTTTTTGTCACATTTTGGATTTAATGAAATGTGATGTCACATTGTGACATTCATTAAGGGTTTTCCGCAATGCAATGTTCATCAAGGGTTACATTGGGTTGTGAAATTCTTAAATGGTTTTATGAGAATTTGATTTTGATGTTCTCAATGATTATTTTACATTAAGAAACCCATCTTGGTTTACTTGTGGTAGTTTCCTACATTCATGAATGGCTGTCACATTATGTTGTCGATCAATTGTGATGTTACATTGTAACATTAATAAATGATTTTGTCACATTGCAACATTGCTTGAGGGTTATGTTGGATTATGACATTCCTTTATGGTTATTTCATATTGAAAAATTCATCTTGTCGTGTTAACTATGTCACATTGAAACATTAATCAACTTCCATGGCACATTTCGATGTTCATTAAGGGTTTTGTCACATTGTTATATTTATGAAATGTGAGGTAACATAGTGACATTCATAAAAGGATTTTTTCACACTGCAACATTGATTAAGGGTTAAGTTGGATTGCGATGCTCCTTAATTTTGTTTTTGGATTGCGACATTCATATTGCAATGATAAAAACCATGTGCATAATGTCATTCATCAAATGTCATGTCATATTGCAATGTTCATTAAGGGTTTTGTCACATTGTGGCGTTAATTAAAAGAGATGTCACATTGTCACATTCATTCATGGTTTTGTCGCATTGCAACGTTCATCAAGGGTTATGTTGGGTTGTGACATTCTTGAATGGTAATGTTAAATTGCAACTTTCATTTTGGCTTACTTTATGTGAAAATATTTTGTTGCTTAATGGTTATTTCAAATTGTGAAATTCATCTTGTCGTGTTAATGGCTATGTAACATTTAGGGAATTCATGAAATGTCATGTCACATTGTGATGTTCATTAAGGGTTAATGAAATGTTATGTCAAATTGTGGCATTAATAAATTATTTTGTCACATTGTGATATTCATTGATGGTTAAGTTGGATTGCAACATTCCTTAACGGTTATTTCAGATTGTGACATTCATCTTGTCACATCAAAAATAATGTCACATTGTGGACTTCATCAACTGTAATGTCACATTGTCGTGTCAATTAAGGTTTTTGTCGCATTATGGAATTAATGAAATGTGATGTCACATTGTAACATTCTTTAATAGTTTTGCCGCATTAAAATGTTCATGAGGGGTTATGTTGGGTTGTGAAATTATTCAATGGCTATGTCAGATTGTGACTTTCATTTTGTTTTACTTTATGTGAAACTGTTGTGTTGCATTATGGTTATTTCGGATAGAGACATTTACCTTGGGAGGTTAATGGGTATGTGACATTGCGACATTCATCAAATTTCATTTCACATTGCAATGTTCATTAAGGGTTTTGTTGGATTATAACATTAATAAAATGTGATTTCATATTGTGACATTTATTAAGGGTTATGCTCATTTGCAATGTTCATAAAGGGTTTTGATGGGTTGTGATATTCTTCAAAGGATATTTCAGATTGTAACATCCATTTTGGATTACTTTTTAATATGGATATGTTTGATTGTGATGTTTTTAATGGTTTTGTCCCATTGCAACATTCATCAAGGATTATGTTGGGTTGTGACATTCTTCAATGGTAATGTCAGATTGCAACTTTCATTTTGGCTTACTTTATGTGGAATTGTTTTGTTCCTTAATGGTTATTTTGAATTGTGAAATTCATCTTGCCACATTAATGGCTATGCAACATTGTAGAATTTTTCAAATGGCATGTCACATTGCGATGATTATTAAGGGTTAATGAAATGTGATATCACATTGTGACATTCATAAAAACATTTGTCACATTGCGATATTCATTGAGGGTTAAGTTGGATTGCAACATTCCTTAATGGGTTTTTTAGATTGCGACATTCATCCTGCCACATTAACGTTCATGTCACATTGTGGTGTTCAAAAAATGTAATGTCATATTGTGATGTTCCTTAAGGGTTTTCTCACATTGTGGAATTAATGAAATACGATGTTGCAATAATATTAAGGTTTTGTCACATTATGGCATTAATGAAATATGATGTTGCAATAATATTAAGGTTTTGTTGCATTGAAATGTTTATGAAGTGGGTTGTGACATTATTTAATGGTTATGTCAAATTGTGACTTTCATTTTAGCTTACTTTATGTGAAATTGTTGTGTTGCTTAATGGTTATTTCAGATTGAGACATTCACCTTGCCATGTTAATGGGTATGTAACATTGTGGCATTCAAATATCATTTTGCATTGTGATATTCATTAAGGATTTTGTCACATTGTGAAATTAATAAAATGTGATGTCATATGGTGACATTTATTAAGAGTTCTATTGCATTGTAATTCTCATTTATTAAGGGTTTTGATGGGTTGTGATATTATTCAATAGTTATATCAGATTGTAACATTAATTTTAACTTACTTTATAATATGTATATTTTAATTGTGATGTTTACATTGAGACATCCAACATGATTGAGTTAACTTGTCTTGGTTAATGTTAAAATTATCCCCATGAAATATTATAAATATTTTGTAATTTTATTAAGAATATAAATATTTTGAATGAGAAAGTTTGACCTCCAAACTAATGAAATCTCACATAGCCATCCATGTAAAATTCCCTCATAAGTTGTTTAGGATATATTTGTGTATGTTATCTTCGGTACTCTTTTAATGTGACATATTATATTAAAAAATTATAAATATCTTAATTTTCATTATATTTAAACCTACATTGCAATAATAATGATATAGTTTTAATATTTATATATTAAGATATATATAATTTTACGTGC